>CAUYLG010045980.1:0-30065 GCA_963573385.1 Cacajao melanocephalus | reverse complement strand
CTAGGGGAGGGCCAGTGGGGGGTAGGGAGTTGGGGAGGGATCACATGGGGAGAAATGCCAGATATAGGTGATGGGGATGGAGGCAGCAAACCACATTGCCATGTATGTACCTATGCAACAATCCTGCATGTTCTTTACATGTATCCCAGAACCTAAAATGCAATTTTATATATATATATATATATATATATATATATATATATATATATATATAAAAGAAATGCTACTGATTTTTGTATATTAATTTTGTATCCTACAACTTTACTAAATTCTTTTATCAGTCTTAAAAAATTTTTGGTGGAGTCTTTTGGTTTTTCTGTATATAAGATTGTGTTGTCTGCACAGTGGGATTATTCCGCTTCTCCTTGTCCAATTTGGATGCCATTTATTTCTTCCTGTTGCTGGATTGCTCTGGTTAGGATTTCCACTACTGTGTTCAGTAGAAGTGGTGAAAGTAACCTCCATGTCTTATGCCAGTTCATAGAGGAAAGGCTTTCAGCTTTTCCTTATCCAGTATAATGTTAGGTGTGGTTTGTCACATATGGCCTTTATTATGTTGAGATATTTTCCTTCTATAACTAATTTGTTGAGAATTTTTACTATGAAGGTATGTTGAATTTTATCAAAAGCTTTTTCTGTGTCTATTCAGATGATTGTATGGTTTTTGTCCTTTGTTCTGCTGATGTGATGTACCACATGTATTGATTTGCCCTTGGACTAAATTTGTTCCCTGGAGTAAAATGATCTGTAAGATCTATATCTGCTATAGAATCACTTCTTTCTGCTAGCTGAAATACTCTTTGGTATTTTCCCCTATGGAGACTTTCTAAACTTCTACATACCCAATCTGAAAAGATCCAGAAAGCTTATACATTTATTTATAAATTCAACATACTAATAATTCTAGTAAAGAGAATGAAAGTTAAAAAATTTGTTCGTTTCTTTGAGCAACTGAATAGCTCTTGTTACAGCCTCGTGTGGTGAGAGTGTTTTGTACCATCATTTAATAGAAGTCAGTGAAAATAATTCGTATATTAATTCATTCGTTCATCAGCAGATATTTATTTAGCACATATTCTTTGCCACTTTAACTGTGTTTGTTTAATGTTTTTTACAGGGTTGCTAGCCACATGGAAGGAAAATAACTTGTTCATTTTACAGCTAAACAGCTTGTTTCAATTTTGTGCATGCAGTTTCTTTTTTTCCAAAAAGCTCTGCACTATCATCAAAAATCAAATACAAATATTCATATTTGATGAAAAAAGTAAAGAGGAGAGATCTGTAGCATTCTCCATACAGGCCTTTACTAGAGAATGATTCCCAACTGTACCAATATGGGAACCTAAGAGTTAATTTCGGAAAGCACTTAAAATCTGATATGAAAGATTTCTCTCTATGAAAAAAAACAATATCCTGAGGCAGGCAATTATCTACTGAAATGAAAACAGAAAGACAAGCCATAGGATAACAGTTGAAACCTTAAAGAATAGAAACATTTATCAGTGGTAATTTAAAAATAAAATACATAAAATTAGTCTCAAGATCCTCTAGGATTTTCTTTCCATTTATTCCTCTTTCTGTCAGAAATTCTGTTAGAAATTCTGCAATCTGAGTTGTGGGCAATTTTATGAGTGATACAGAAAACAAGAACTCTTCCTTTCTCCACAATTACCAGGGAAAATTGAGAGATACTCTTTAATAGAAGCCCAGATATATTTATTCTGATGTGCATGTACTTTCTGGAATGACCGTCCTTTCTGAATGCTAAAACCTAGAGTAAAGGGATAAGGAAGCTGTGACTAATAGTATATAATTGCCATAAATTGGAGCTGCATACCAGTGCAGCAGGAATAATTACTTCTGGGTAGTTTATCACCAGCAATTTTAAATCCAGGGGAACACCAATGAGGTCAGTTTTCTGTGTACAAACATGATGACTGGTAACCAGAGTTAATGACCGTTTCATGGCCACTGGATAAGGCCTGGCAGAGGTTGGAAACACTATTTCAATTCAGAAATTCTTTGAACTACAACCATGAAAAGGTCCTTAGAGATCATATAATTTAATCTCTTAATAGTATAGAAAAGAAAGCTCAGGTTTTGAGTGCTTAAATTACTTGGACAAGACATGCAGCTTAGTTTCCTCTCTTTTTCCTCGTGTTCTTTGTGCTTCTTCAGCTTGCTTCTCAGAATGATCAATTGCGGCTTCTCTTAAGACATATTCACAGTTGGAATTCAGAATCTAATTTGTTACTGACATTAATCTGGCATTCATAATGTTAAGGGTGATGGTGAACCCAAATCCTTCTAATGTCAGTCATTTGACTGTAAATTCGTGGGGCTGCACCCCAACTAAAGCATTCACTGTGTGAACTAGATTTTAAACATTTCCTATGGTGGAGATAGAAGGCTGAAATTTATAATAAGATGTGAGTTTTTTGTCTGAAATATGTTCAAATCATAGCCTTTGGAATTTCTGAAGATTCCTATTTTACATTATTTTATTTACTGAGTGCTGTGACATCTCCCACGCTGATCATGGGACTCAGTGGGGACTGATGACAGTTATTTTGTCCATCTAGTCTGTAAGAATCAAAGATGCTCCCCAGGGTGGCACTCAAAGCATCATGGCCCACTGAGACTATTGGTTTTTGATAAGGTTTAAAAAGAATATCCATAAAACAGCATCTAGGACTGAAAACATGCTTATACAAATGGGAAGTTTGACATATAAGTTTTAGTCTGTTAATATTAAAATAAAAATGTAGACTCTCAAGACCAATTTAAAAATCATTTGGTTATTCATATTGATTCCCTGAGAAGTATGGCATGTGAAATATATTAGATAAACATATACTGAAATTTAAATGTGATAATGATTTATTTTAACTTTTCAAATTCTAAATTAAAATTTTCATGTTTTTATAATTAATACAGAATTACGTAGTGAATGGGTTAACTAAGTTATTTTTTAGACACTATAAAACTAATACATACTAGAGAAATTTTGAAAATTTAGAAACAGAAACAAGTTTTAAAAAACCCCTGGTATCCACTATTTAGAGTAAATAATTTGTTTTTTAAAAACTTCAAAATTAATTTGGCACATTTCACTTAAGTTAGTATCACAAGATTCCTGTCTGTCTAGGAAGGGAAATGTTAAATATGCTATGTTAAGTAACTATTCCGGAAGTAAGTTTATTTATAAATAACTGATATTATCATATAGAGGATTTATGAGGTTACATAAAAAGATAAGAAGATAGCATGTGTCTGGGCCTGGTGGCTGACACCTGTAATCCCAGCTACTCAGGAGGCTGAGACAGGAGTATTACTTGAGGCCAGGACTTTGAGGTTACAGTAAGCTATGTTTGCATCGCTGCACTTCAGCCCCCCTGTGACAGAAACCGCTCACGTCACTAAAAAAAAAAAAAAAAAAAAAAAACAATAAATACAAGTTTAAAATGATTTTTTAAAAGACAGCAAGTGGATAGAAAAAAATAAGGATGGGATCATTAAGTAGAAGAGTCAGAGAACATCTGTCACACACACATCTGTGTACTGGCTTGCCATGAGTAGCCACATATTTGGGTCTAAGAGTTCAAGGCAAGTTGAAAAGAGAAACCTGAGTGGTTGCATGATTCGCAAAATCTATAATATACATGTCCATAAAATATATATGGGTTCTAAGATAGTGTCCTGGACAACATTCTTATATGTGCTGATAAAATTTTCTTTAAATTGATTCCTTGATAGAGATAGATATTCTTTTCCCAGGAAATAATTTGTGCAAATCAGCTCTACTGGCAGGAGTGGTAGTTTAGGGGGCTGGGGAATATAATTCAGTCTGGGTACCTGTTCCTCTGCCAGTCTGGCTGAATGCCTGGAGATTGCTAGGTTATCCCATGAGCAGACTAATTGAAAGTGTAAGGCACCAACAAATTATGTGTCTGTTGAACAAAAAAAGGGAGTAATTTCTAGTGAAATTATTCAATCGAAAATCAAGAAAAAGTAGGTTTATATTTTCAGCATTTATTTATGTTTTCTGTAACTTTGAAGAATGGCTTATTTCAATTTGCGTATAGCAGCAGAAGAAAGCGCCATCATCTTCTCAGTTTTTATGTCCATTAACCAGGTCCTGATTCAGGGGCATATCTTACACGACTTAAAGAAATGAAAGATTCTTGCTCTACAAGCAAGTGTGCTGAATGTTTTTCCTCTTGGTAAAGTTTTGATTAATACTAAGTGGCCCTGAGCTTAAGAGCATATTTCCTGGCAAGTACCAGGAGTGTAGGTATCATCAGATTTCAGAGCTGGGGACAGAACAGGTGAAAAGAAGCCTTCTTTCCCCTGCCCCTGCCTCCCCTGCCTTGGCCCATCTCTGTTCCAAGGAAGCCAGAGGAAGCCTCAAAAATGGCTTACATTCTTTTCAGACACTCTTTTTCTGAATCTACCCTGTAGTCCAGATGGGTAGATTCTTTAGGCACTTGAGTATTACTGAATAGAGCAGGTGTATGTTAGTTGCCATAAAAAAATGTCATGGCATGCATAACTGCCCTACTGTACAGTAGCCAAAATATAGCCATATAGCACCCATGGAACACAACAGTAACTCTTAGCAGTGATGTCCATTGCTTAGTACTAGTTATATTAATGGGACAAAAGATAGGCAACACACTTAATGAACAGATAAAGAATATCTGAGAATAATAAATTACATTATTATCAGAGTTGGAAAAAATTAAGCTGGGAAGATCTCCTGAAAGATGTATGTCTTTATATGTGATATCACACTTAAAATGTGATATTATATACAGCATGACTAAATGTAGATCAGATGTCCACGAATTCTTCTTCTCCCCTGAATTTTAAGATGCAGACATACATAATGCTAACACTGAACTAAAGCACAATATCTGCACTGATATTTTATGGATGTCTGTTTATAACTGCATCCTGATCATGCATAATAAGCATGTTACAAAAACCTGTTTGAGAGAAAGATAAACATATTAACTCATTTTTTAGAATTAAAGAGATTTTCAATTTAGCTTCCCAAGTGACTTATTTTAAATTTAACCTCAGTACACAACTAAGTATGAAGTACCTTAAACAATTATTTGGGAATAGTTTACTTCAGAGACGCCACCTGGAACACATCCACAGAGATGCAAAATGTTTTCTTAGCAGAAAACTTTATATTCATGATTCCCAAACAAAAAGAGGCATCATTTGCCAGAATATAGCATGGCATAAAGCAGACAAATATACTCAAACAGTTTTCATTAGCACTGAAATTAGTTGTAGAAAGTTGATGTCACTTGTGTTTGGTGACTTTATTTCCTGCTACCTCTTTAATTTAAATCAGTATGGCAGAAGAGCACATATCCTTGGTCATTTGTTGGAACAAAAAAAAATTTAAAAACCACATGCACAACTGAGTGGTTAATTTGTTGCTATTTTGTCAAGTCAATTAACTTGAAAAGATTCTATTGTTGGGGAATGACCTGCATGCCAATTTTAAGGTCACCCTAGACAGCAGAGCAACAGCAACTTCCGGGGTGCAGTTTTGTGGGTCATTTTATATTTAGCAGTGTAATTGGCTTTTATTCTTTCCCTTTACAAATTATATGAAATTTGGGACAATTCAGTCTGCTAACTCCTTTGCAAGCTGGTTTCGTAGATCAGAAATTTCTGTTTAGGAGTGAAAATATATCTATGCTCAGCTCATCATATTTGCTTATAGGGTCAGCCTTACCCATGGGGCAAGTTGGAAGCCACTGATGTTGTGATTGAGGAGCAAAAAGAAAGCTCCCTCATCCAGGGAGGCAGCAAGAACATGGTCTTCTTGTGACACTGTGCTGTTAAAACACACACACACACATACACACACACACACACACACACACAACCAGAAAAATCCTTTGAAACTCATTTTCCTCATCTTTAAAATGGGGGTAAAAATTCCAAAGTTTAGGGTCATTTGACAATAAAAAATAAATCTACTGAGTGCTTTATATAAAGTGGTGATCCATAAAGACTAATGGTTATATCCAAATAATTATCATCCCTGCTAACCCATGCTCAGTCCTAGAAAGGACCAAAATGCATCTGGGGAAGTGTTTCCCATTGAGCCTTGAGCAGTCTTTGACTACTTTATGTGAATTCACTTATACAGTCCTTTCAACTCAGCAGCAGAGAGTAGAACCCAAGGGTGACATTACTGTCCTGGGACAGAGTACAGAGCCTGGCCACTGTGATAACACTTCTTGATAACAAAGAACAGAATCACAGGAGAGAGGAGCACCAGAGGGTAACAGAAGCAGCCTTTGAGTCAGGAGGCAGCAGGACTGTAACTGGGAGGGCAGAATCCACCTCTGTCAATTTGCTGAAGCAGGGAAAACTCCAGAGAACGGCCAGGGGATCCTGGGATTACAAGGAGCAGAGGGCAGCGTAGATGCAAAGGAAGAACTAGGTAAGTTAAGCCACTACTTCCTGTGGCCTGGGGTTTGGTTGGCCTGTTAAGGACCAGCTACTTGCTAGGCAATGACTTAAGAGGCAGCAGTTGCTCTTGGTCTTCAAAAGATCTTGTCTTTGTAGCACAGAATAACCTGAACCTCAAGGCCAGCTAACTGAAGTCAGGATTTATTATGGAGAGAAAGTGCAAGGCACTGCTACCTGCAAAGGCTAAGAGGGGTAGGAGGTGCTTTGTAAAGAGAATCCTCTCCCATCTTATAAATGATGGAACACTGACTTTGTCCATGAACTTGTTGTTATTCAGTTTCCAGAAATTATATCTAGGTCAGATTGTCATTTCTATCATATTCTGTAAACTATAAATGGTTCAAGCAATTCAGGTGAAGTCACACATAATTTTATTATTTGTTTACTCAAATTGAGGATCCTTCCTCATGTCTCCATTCATAAAATTAAGAATTGATTGAAGTTGTTGAGCTTCAATAACTTTTGGACTTCAGACAATGATTTGATTAATAATGAATGTGATTTGATACAGGGACCTCAGTAATAAGTAATGGGAGGTGGTTATAGTCCATATTCTGGGAATCCATTCTACAGAAGGCTGGTCCAAGCGGTGCATTCAGATGTCAGTCCACACTTATTATTAAGGAGGCAAACAACAATTATAAGCCAAAGGGACTAGATTGGTAATCTCAGATTTCAAAATGTTAGGCATTCTTATAGCCTAAAATATGTGATTATATATGTGTGTTCATATGGATCAGGTGTTTTTACTGCAAGCTCTTTGTGGTCAGGGTCTATGTCATCTTTGACTATTTAGCATTAAGTAGAGTGGTGGCACATAATCACCAATTAGCAAATGTTTGTAGTATTATTTATACTCAGTCAACATGCAGACATGTTCTTACTATTTTGATCTCACAAAAATACTGCAAAGGAGGCACTATTACTATGATCTTGTTACAATCAAAGAAACTGAGGCAGAGAGAGGCTGCTTAACTTGTTGAAGATTGCACAGACTGATAGGCAGATTTGGGATTTCAGCCTAGGCTAACGTGTCTGTGTTTTAATCCCTACCATGATATACAGATACACAATTTGATGCTACAGCAATGATGAATTGGTCTGAAGAGGACTCCTGCAGTAGTAAAGCCAGGAAGTTTATGAGAATACATACAAATGAAAATAAGTTTCTGGCCGTCTATCACTTTCTCTTGTAAAAGCAAGTAGATGTCAGACATGGTCCAATTTAAAACATAACCTATGGGTCAATCACAACATCATTTTGGTAGCCCTGGGGTAGCACTTCAAAAATAGGTATTAGGTAGTCAGCCTCCAGAGCAGCTAAAATTGAGGTACAATGAGAGTCTTTGAGGTTGCTGATACACACTCACATGGCATGTATGAAGTGACTTTGAAGACATTATATGCTGGGCACAAAGCTAACTGATCTATGTGCTTGTGTCATTTAATCATCACCAAAAAATCAAGAAGTCAATGTCATTACTTTTCTTTTTAAATGGGGAAATTGGGGCTCAGAGAAATTAAATAACTTGCCCAAGTTTACAGAGTTAGTGAGTAATTTAGCTTGGATTCAATCCTAGATCAATCTGACTTGAAAGTCCAGGCTCGTAGCACCATTATACACACACACACACACACACACACACACACACACACACACAAACACACACACATAAATGTAGATGGAATTTATTTGATATGAGGTTCCAGAAAGTTTTAGAGGTGGAATAGTAAGAGAGGAAAAGGAATCAAGACATAGAAGCTTGTTTTTGATGAGAGGTGAGACCTCGTAGAAACCAGTGTTTTCCAAATGGCAGGTGTTTGTTGGAGACTTCGCTGGTTATTACAGGAGCAAGGCGTTTGTTGGAGACCTAGCTGCTTATCATAGGCACATGTTTCTTCAATTTTTTTTTTTGAGACAGTCTCGCACTGTCACCCAGGCTGTAGTGCAGTGGCCCAATCTCGGCTCACTGCAATCTCTGCCTCTGGGTTCAAGCAGTTCTCCTGCCTCAGCCTCCCAAGTAGCTGGAACTACAGGTGTGAGCCACCATGCCTAGCTAATTTTTTGTATTTTTAGTAAAGACAGGGTTTCATCATGTTGGCCAAGATGGTCTCGATCTCCTGACCTTGTGATCCGCCCACCTCAGCCTCCAAAAACGTTTCCTCAATTTTACGAAACCCAAATAGCAGCAAGAGTTTGTTTCAGAGTGGTCAGCGATGAGCAGGCCACCTGGCACACAGGGAGGTTTGCAACAGGTAAGCAGGAAGCAGGGCTGCGGTAAGAAACTGACAGAAGGCATCACTGAGGAGCCGAGGCCAGCAAAGTCACCTTGTGTGCCCGCTGCACTGAGCCTGTAGTTTTCTTGGGAAAAGGAAGCTGGCTGGGGAATTGCTCTCTCAATCTCTAACAAAGACAGGAAATTTGACCAAATCTAAACAGTAGAAAAGGGACCATTGAGAATAATTATACATCACAGAGAGTGAGTCTTTCTATCTACTAGAATGTTGTCTTATCAGGAAGAGGATGGAATTCTAAGAAGCTTTTGTTGTCTGAGTGACATGACATTGAATATGGACAAAGAATGTTTGTATGTTTGTGGTCAGAGTATTTTCAAGGAGGCCGCTGATTTGACCCTAGTCACCTTTACAGCCTTTGAGTACTCTTAAATTTTAGCTAAATTGGGCATTCATTATTTCCTGAGCACATCAAAAATCTCCCACCTTTAAAGTGAGTTCAGTTCAATCCAGTTTAGTACTTACTCTCTGTTATATGCTTGACACTGTTCTGGGGGCTTTGGTTGATCCAGTTTGTTTATGAGATTTATGGCTTACTAAAAAGACAGTAGGCAAACCAATTATTTCACGCTAAGTGCTAAGTACTAAGAAGTTTGTACTGGGATCTATGAGAGGACAGAGAAGGGTCTCCTAACCCACCACTGTACTTCCTCCTTTATGGTAAGCAGGCATGGAAGAAGGCCTGTCCTATCACTTCAAGGAGATCATGAAATGTGCAGGGTTTTTCTGAAAAGGAGGTACAATAGTAAAAATAACTTAATGTGCTGGCACAGTGTTATAGGATTTATATGTACTGCATCATTTAACCACCCCCCAAAGATAAAAAGCGATAAGTAAACACTACTGTCTTTTCAGATGAGAAAACTGAGATTCAGAGAAGTTAAATAACAAGCTCAAGGTCACAGCATTAGTAAGTAAAAAAAGCCTGGATTTAAATCTAGTTCTGACTCTAAAGCTCAAGTCCTTAGACACTGTTAAACACACACACACACACACACACACACACACACACACACACACACACACGTATGTGGAATTTATTTGGCTTGAGGTTTCTATCCAGCACATTTTGATAAGTTTGGGAAGAAAAGGAATAGTAAAACAGGAAGAGGAAGCAGAGCATAGAGGGAAGGAATTTTTGATGACAGGTGAGACTTGGTAGAATTAGTTCACCTTCAGATTCTAAATTACACTTAGGTGTCATTTTTAAGGTGGTCAGCAAGGATATGGCCTGAGGCAGGAAAGACTGTGTGATAACTTTTGGTAGTGGCTCACAGTTATTACACCTAAGAAGCCAAATCTTCTAGAACCAGTTCAGTGCTCTGGGTTCCAGGAGGCTGATGGAATATAAGTGGCCTCAGCCCTCTGGCACTCAGACAAAGGGGTGACACAGTAGTATTTCAATAACTGTTTTTTTCTGTGTGCGGGTATGTGTGAATATCTCCTTCCCAGAAAGGGAGAATCTGGTATAATATTGGAGGGCAAGGTCTAAACTTGGATCTGTACACAATTCATTGAAGCTCCATTATTTCAAAAGAACTATCCAAAAATTGTCCTGATTGTGTATGCAGGTAGAGGTCTGATCCATTCAGAAACTAAAACGTCTTTTTCAGGCAAGATTGTTCCAACCAACCTAATCCAGGAAGAGAGTTTACCCAAGCAATTACCTTGAGATTATGTACATTGAAATATATACAAACTGTATATACTAGACTATTGAGGAAAAGTTAGCAAATGATTATGACTTATCTATGATCCTTTGCAATGTGCACCATTACAAATTATCACAGAGTGCTTACTTCAGAGATATAGCCTTTCTGTTTAATTTCCAGAGTACTTTTTTTTTTTTTTTGGCTTTAGGTGCTGATTTTGGTGCTGAAAATATGACTCAATGATGCTGGGAATTAAATTCAGATAATAGTTTATAGTGCATTGATGTACATTATCTCATTAAACCAATTTTGAGAATTTGAAAGGGCATGTATGTTTGGTCCTATTTTAAAAGTAAGAAAGGAATGACTTTTCAGTGTTTTTTACATTGTCACCTGTGTTCTCGGCCTTGTCATCCTTCCTTTCAGTTTCCAAATTCATGACAGCTTAATTATAATGCCTTTTCTCCCTACTGTATTGGATTCCTGCACCATTTAAAATCAGGATACTGATGTAAAACTAATTAACAGAAATCAAAATATGCAAATATATCTCATTAATTAGAACTAAAAATTTAGAATCCCTAATTTCATATTCAGTTTCCTATTGCTTCTGACTTTCTTTGTCTTTGTTTTTCCCACAGTAATAAAATAGATTGCAACAAAATAATAGTTTTCCAAGTCCTACAGCTGTAAGTCATAATGTTTTATGACCAAACCACAGTATATATGTGGAGTGATAAAGTACCATCTGAGTGTCATGTTTCTGTTCATCTAAATACTTAATTGGCCAACCAATTTAAAAGAAACTTAAAACCATGGGATCGTATTATGGCAATAATCTCTTAAGTGGAACTTTATGATAGCTGTGTCCCAGAACCTATGTCTAATATGTTTGAATAGGCAGTTTTATTCTCCAACAATACACTAGAAGCATAAACATTTATGATGGAAAAATGCAGATGCTTATGAGAAACATGTGTTTACACCAGAAACATTGCAATTAGTGGATCCAGCACTCAAACTTCTGACAAGTTTGTGGACTTCCTAAGTGCAGCTTAGGGTTTTAAATTCTATGCCGCCTTCTAGTTATCACCATTTTTTAAATTTTCTCTTTGCTGCCAAGCTTTTTGAAAGAGAAATCGAAACTAAGTATTTCTACTGCCTCATTTTCCATTAATTCCTCAGTGAATTACCATCTGCCTTTCGTTCCATCCATCCTCTTGCCAAGGTTATACGTGAACTCTTAGGTGGCCATGCCAAGAGAATACTGTTGAAGTCTTGTACTTCTGATGGTGCTACAGTTGTTGACACTACTCATATGTCTGTTTGAAACTGTCTTTTTCCTTGGTATATATGGTGATCTTATCTCTTGATTTCTCATCTTTTTGTCTGGATGCTCTAATGTAGTCTATTGAGCTCAACTTGGCATACTCTTTAAAAGTTTGTGACACGAGAGAGTCTATTGTTAACCTTTACTTTTCTCACTTTATTCACATTTTTATCTATTCTAATTCTTTCAGTATTACCTCTGCACTTGATGCCTGCAACATTTCTACATAGTTTTATGTCTTTGTCCTAGAGTTCTCTCAGATCACAGATTCATATAACTAGTTGATTACTGAAAAACTTCACATAAATATCTCATTCACTCATCCTTATGTCAGTGCACTAATTCATTTACCATAGCTTTTTGCAGGTCCCACAAGCATACATTAACATTAAAATCAGACTCCTCATTTTGCCCCTGCGTTAGCATCTATTTATTCTTCTTTTTCTGTCTGATGGCTGGAAATATTCTCTACTTAGTTATACAAGTTAAAAAACCTGGTAATGTATTTGATTTAATGATAAACTGCGCTCTCGAAAGGGGGATACCTGGCCTGGGTAGTTTTGAAGTCTTTCCAGGTGTTTCTAATGTGTATCCAGGATTAAGAGCTCTGTGTAGATTAGTGCTTTAGCAATTTTGATGTGCACAAGGATTACCTGGGATCTTGTTAAAGTGCAAATTCCGACGAGGCAGGTCTGGGTTGTGGCCTGAGGTTCTGCATTTCTAATAAGCTTCCAGATGACAGATGCTGTTGGTTTGTGGAAAAACACTGACCATTAAGACTTTAGGTGATTCCGTGATAATATCACCAGTTCACCTGCCCTCTCTTAGGGTTTGTTTGGTGGAATATGTGGAGCACTTCAAAGACAGGATATGGATTGTTTCACCCATGCTTTTAGCAGTATACCTTTTTGGTGAATTAGGTATTATCTAAGCCTTTCTCTTTTCTGCACAGCATATTTTCATCTCTCATTCTGAATTAAAAATGTACCAGGGACTTTGGCTATGGGATTTTAAGAGCTGCTTAAAATACTATCATTCTGTACATAGAATATAATTTAGGTCTTGTCTTTCCATCTCTAGCCTAAACTCATACCTCTTGTCCTTTGAGCCATTCTCCCTCTGAAGCTGAACGATTTATACATCAATATGTGTATCATCAATTCACAGGCCTCTATGCTTTTATATATGCTTTTCCTTTTCCTGGAATACTTTCCTTTGCATACTACTTATCTTTCAAATTACAGCTCAGATATCATTTTATTTTGCGTCAGATATTATTCATGTGCTCCCATAATACCCTTTATTACTTCTGTCAACGACACTTGCACTGTTGCTTTGTAGTTTTCAGTGCATTTGGTTGTCTCTTCATTAACTGTGAAGGCGCTGAAGAGATACTCTAGAACTTTAGTGCCTAACATGATGCCTGGCACATTGAGAGATTCAATAATTTTCTGTGGAATAAATTGCAGCCATTGTTTGAAATTTAAGATGATAAATTAATTTACATATTTATTAATCAAACTCTAGAGCTGTATGCATCTCTAGATATTTATCTTGCCATATTCTAGTCAGATTGGGCAGCAACATTGGAGTAAATAAGCATTAAACATGAATAGAGCAATATAATTTCAATCATTCATATTGGTCCATGCCTTGATGGTTCATAGGTCATCAGCTCTTGAGTTGATGAGCTTGCTTCCTGGTCTATTTCAATTCTCAAATATTTTAAGATTCCCTAGTAGGTAAATCTGTAGCAAAAATATAGGAACTTTGGAATTTTCTAAGAAAAGGGGACTTAAACCATGAGCTTTTATTTGAAAGATTATTCTTTCTTTACCAACACAGCAGTCCCCAGTGTCTGCCTAAGGAATAAGAAATGGATTCACTCATGATGATTAATGGAGCCTCAGCTCCTGTCTTTATCCCAGGGATGTTCTTAGTCATGGCATCTGGCTCTCAACACCCAGCCTGATGACATTGATCTTGGCCTGAGAGGCTCATCACATATCTCACACTGCAGGCCACCATTAGCCTGAATAATTAAGAGTTGGTTAAGTCTTAGCCTTCCAAGATTCTGTCACGAACTTGAACAGTTTAGAGAGAACTTAAGTAATTTGGATAACTGCATGAACTCTGTATGGAGATTAACCAGATTAGACTCTAAACAAAGATGTTTTTAAAAACCAAAGTTTCACAAACAAGTTTTTTTCTTGTAAAACAAAATCTTATAAACTTGTACCTGATGGTAATTTATCTTATTCAAGAAATCAAAAGTGAGGTATCTAACTTCTATTCCCTTCCCTCACCATGAGCTATTGAGAGTATTATGGCAGTCATTTAATATTATCAAAATCAATACCTTCAAACAAAAGAGACCGTTAGCTAAAAGCCTAAAGCAAAGGAACAATCCATTGAGAGTGACACTTCATTTGTTTGGGTTAAATTTAATTGGCTTGAATAAAAGTAAAATTCATCTGATCTTTTGTTCATTTGAAAAATTGAATCATTTAACTGCTGACTTAGACATGTCTTATCAGGTTCAGAAGATAACACAATTTTAAAAGTTTAGAATTTCATTTAAGTACAACCAGTTTTCTAAATATTTCAACAAAGTAAATGGTGCTGCATCACTTCACATGCTCTAAATCTGTTGTATCCCATACTAAAACTTGTTCTCTTTTGAGCCAGTTCTTACCAAGAAAATGACTGTGAACATCCTCTTCTCTGTTATGACCATAAACTCCATGAGGATAGGTCCTCAGACATTTTTGTTCGGAACTCTGTTCGAGTTTAAGAAGAAAGCTTGGCATATATCAGACACTCAATAACCATTAGATCAGAGCTATGAGAGTGCCTCCTACTTCCCTACTCCAGGGTGCTGTATAAGTGTGAGTTGTCAATGAACTACTTAAGAGCTCCAGTTTCCCAC
This sequence comes from Cacajao melanocephalus, assembly GCA_963573385.1. Lineage (NCBI taxonomy): Eukaryota > Metazoa > Chordata > Mammalia > Primates > Pitheciidae > Cacajao > Cacajao melanocephalus. Next base: position 15,355 of record CAUYLG010045980.1, on the reverse strand, counting down.
ACAGAGCCAGTTCATTGATTTACTAATATGAAGCATAAAGAGCTCCATTTTCTTTTCTGCCTAGTCTGGTGAAAAGCTAAATTAGGAAGAGCTATGTTTTCAGCTCACAACAATCATGGTCCCTTTTTTGCTTCATATGCATGACTTTCCCAATCCCTTAGGGTAAAGTTCCAAATTATACCATGGCTTCCAAGTTTTTCCGGAAGTTGTCTGCATAACTCTCCAGCCACATCCTGTTCCAGTTTTTCCTGTGTGCTCTGTGGTTCTGCCAAACAAGTCTTCTTTTATCCACTAAAGTTTTTATTTCTCTAGATATTCCATTTGGTTCATCTAAAAATATTCTCCATTTCCTTTCTCACTCTGTTCATGTTTTTTAAATCCTTAAATATATTTCTAATAGCTGTTTTAACACCGTTATCTTCCAATTCCATTATCTTTATTATTTTCTAGCCTGTTTCTATGGACTGATTTTTTCTCCTGGTTATGTGTCATATTTTCCAACATCTTTGTACTTTTTGATTGAATGCTGTACATGGTAAATTTTACATTGTTGAGTGTCTGGGCTTTGTTGCCTTCCTTTACGGAATTTTCAACTTTGTTTTGTTCTGTTAGGTGGTTGGTTTATTTGTGGTCCCATTTGATTCTTTTCCGGTTTATTTGAACTTTATTAGGACAGGTCTAGAGTAATTGTTGTGTAGGGCTAGTTTAGCCCAACTACTAAGGTAATACTGGTCTTCTTTTCTGTTTTTCAAGCGTATTCTTATATTCTTCCCCCCGCCTACCCCGCTGCCCTGTCTTTGTCACATTTTGATCTCTCTAAGTTAGCTCTCTGTTGTTATATATCTCCATCATACCTTAAACTTCCCCTTCTGAAATTAAATATGTAATTACATATTTAATGACTGTCATTCGTGCTAGAGTATAAACTTCATGACAGCAGGAGACATTATGAATGGGCAGCTGTCATTTCACACCAAACAAATGAGACATATTTCAGGACTATGCAGAGATAATTTTCCTAATGATGACTTGGTCAATGAAAAGATGAGTCACTCAGCTTCCACCTACAAGGATGGATATACTAGAGATGTTATTTATTTCCTCTGCTAATAATTCCTTTTCCTTCCACACACTTCCAAAATGGCTGTTCCCACAGATACTGCTGAATAAGCAGTGATTCATTTGGTTTCATCCTCCTGGCCATGAGTGGTCAGACTGGGGATGGACAATGACACAAGGTAAGCCAATTATATTCTTTATTTTAGTCAATTATATTCTTCATTTCTTTATTTTAACTTTTATTTTAGGTTGGGTTTTTGGTTTGTTTATTTGTTTTCCTTGAAGCAGAGCTATCCTTTCAGTGGCACTGAGCCATTGGGCTTCAGGCTCAGTATAAATCTGGGCTGTCTGGCAGAACATCATGCCCAGAGGCTATGCCCAGATGGATGAGTTGTTGATGCCAATAAGACTGAGAATGGGTTTGTAGCTGGGTATAGTGGAGAGAGGCAGTCCAGATGTATGAGCAGAAAATGAAAAAAGGTACATGTACATTGTGATTGATACTAGGTAGTTCTTGCCATAAGGCACCATGTTCAGTGAAGACTTCATGGGTGGACTTCAGTCCTCAGGGTGATTGGTTATATTAGTTTCCTAGGGCTGCCATAACAAATTACAACAAACTTGGTGGTTTAAAACAACAGAAATTTATTTTCTGAGTCTTGGAGGCCTGACGTCTAAAGTCAAGGTGCCAGCAGGGCTGGTTCCTCCTGGAGGTTCTTCTCCTCTGCAGTATGACTCTCCTAGCTTCTGGTGGCTGCTGGCAGTTCTTGGCATGCCTTAGCATGTAGATGTATCCCTCCAATTGTTGCTCTGTCTTCACATGACGTTTTTCTCCTGTATCTCTGATTTGTTTCAAATCTCCCTCTCCCTTTTCTTTTAAGGACACCAGTTATTAGATTAAGGCCCACTCTGAATCATCCTGAGATGATCTCATTTCAGGATCCTTAATTACATCTACAAGGACACTAATTCCAAGTAAGGTCACATTCACAGGTATGAGATGGTTAGGACATAGACATATCTGTTTTGGCATGTTACTTAACTCATTATTTTGGTAAAAGCAAAACTGGGTACTACATTAGAAAAACAAGTGATCTATTTAAGGCAGCAAGTCATAGCTCAGGTATAGAAAAAGAAAATAGGAGTCCAATTTTGGGAACTCAAAATCAAGGTTAGAATAGGACCAGGACCAATAGTACATGAAATGGAAACTTAGTTACTAGTTGAGTAAGGCTCTTAACATTTCAACAGATTAAAAACAGACTGCTAAATAGCCTGGGACATTAGTAAATTTACCAGCTGCAACAGCAGGGATGGTATGTGGGCCATAATAACAAGAATTACTAAGTGCGGTAATCTGAGAGCTACAGACTTAGTAAAACAAAACAAACAGAATCTTAAAGAAAAAACAAAAAAAACAAACAAAAAACAACCAAGTTAATTTGCTTAGTTAGTGGCATGCATAGAATTTCTGGTAAGTTTAGTTAGTGGCATGCATAGAAATTCTAACCAGCTCTTCTTCAGATTTCCTCCTTTGTGTATTCCACAAATAACTTTCTCCAAGTAACATGAATTCTTACTTTCTTCTTTGCTCCAACTGCAAATATAAGAGAATTAGTCTCATCCTTGATTATGAAGAAAAGGAAATAATAGCTTGATTAAACTTTAATAATTTTCACTGATCCTTTGTAAATTTCCTTAGTGTGTGAATCATTTAAAAAATACTTTAGTACACAATAAAAATGTATATCAAAAATGTCATAATTCCTTATTTTATCAAGCCGAACTTCCCTGAACACTCAGCTTTTTATTCCATTTTTAGAAAATTTCTTAGGCAATGATGTCCCACTTTTGAAGATATTAAAATATGCTCTAACATGTTCAGAAACATATGTCTTGTTATTCCAAATCTGGTCTTTTTTCCTTACTGTTTCCCAAAAATGGGAAAAGAAAAGTTGATGAAATTAAACAGCTAGATTTTTCTGTGAGTCAGTAGTGCAGTTTGGAACAAATATGAGCATTAGAGATTCTCTGATGTCGAGGGCTAATGGGTCAGAGGCCTAATTGAAGTTGCAAAAATAACTTTTTTCAGAATATAATGACATTTTTGTGCCCTTCTATATCCAAAGAGTGTGTAATTTGGCATACTATGTCTGTTCAAATGATGGCAACTCTCTGTCCTTTAAGAGCAAATACATCTCAGCTGTAAGTAATGGTTTTCATTGGTTTAGTGTTTGATGAACCAAGGCCTTTGGAGTCAGTGCACTCAGAATGCAGTGATGGCTGGGGTTTTGGCCAGGTTCCCCACTGTCTCAGAAAATGACCAGCTTTCTTTTGAGGTGGCTTAAAGAAACAGCTCTCTGATGACTCAGCCAGAGGTTAACAACTCTAATAAGTGCTACATCCGATTGGGTTCTTCAGTGTCATCAGTGGCCTTGAGTCCAGAGAAGATAGAGGCTTTGAAACCCAGATACACAATCAAAGAGTCACCTTCTCACCCCCAGTCAGTTCGTAAGAAAAGAACCGAAAAAGTGGGCATTTCACAGAAGTCCTTGCTTAGAGCTTGCATCTTTTTTATTTTCTCTCTTACTAGATACTTTAGAAAGCTTTTGGAAAATACATTTAATCTATTTCAAAGGTCACAGCAACAAAGTTCTCTGCTCCATTGCTGTATCCATGCTTGATCAGACTTTAAAACTTCAATCTTTGTGGTGTTTGTTTGACATCAGCTGGAACAGCAGTGAATGAAAATTACTGGTGTTCAAGGGTACAGATGAAACAGAACAGGCTTTTTCTCTGTATGTATTAGGGTGTCTGGAAATAGAGTTCTCATATTTTATGAATCAAAAATCACTTCTGGTGTCTGACAAATATGAATAACCTCAAAGGGATAATGGGTCAAAATATTTGAAATCAAGAATATTTTGGATAATCTGAGATGTGGTTTCTGTACATACAAAGTCTTGACTTAATTCAAATTTAGTGAAAACTAAATGACAACTCGTGTTTAAATTCATAGCCTGGGTAGACTATTACTGTGTATTATTGCCTGCTTTCCTTCTTATCAGTCTCTGCATGAAGTTAAGAATATATAATAAAAGACAGCTTTCACAGGTACTACATTTTCTTAGTCAACCATTAATAATGAGGAAACACAATGCTTGTTTGCTAATCAAATGTAATGAGCAGGTCAATAAAAAACACGTTCCAAGTTCACCTAAGCAATGATCTTGCCCCTGTCTCTTAAGTCACCAGGGATGGTTTGACAAGCATGTGGCTTAGGCTACTCAGTAGTACGAATTTAGTTAATTTGCTAGATTTCCTTCCTGGGGAAACTATGCAAACAGTGCTTTTCATTTCAGATACATGTCAGATTTTTCAAAATCTCAATGTTATTATAAGGGTGAGAAACACGAATTGAAAGAGAGTTGACAAATATCCTTAGCCCATCAGACTGAAGAGACAGCTAAAAACAGTGAGGTTATGTAGTTTGTCTGTGTTCATTATTAGTTCAGAAAAATAGGATCTGCTTTGGTTTTGGTCAAATAAAAACAGCACTGATACTAATAATGTAGGCTAAGTGCTTTGTTGAATTATTGTAATCAATTCTTATAGTAATCCTATGAGCTAGATTCATAAATAACATTATGAATAAATCTGGAGATGACAATATAGATTTAAGGCAATGAAGCTGGGGATGAGAGATGTTAAGTAACTTTTTTCATGGCCATACAACTAATAAGTGATGGAAACAGGATTTGAGGTTAAACAGCTTGTACAAGTTCTCTGAGCCTCTTCCATCCTTAGGCAACCATTTTTTAACAACCCATGTTAGGGGTGCAAATAACTATAGCCAGCCTGCCCGCCTGCCCACCCGCTCTCCCTCCCCCCCTCCCCCCCTCCCCCCCTCCCCACCCCCCCACCCCCGCCTGCCTGCCTGCCTTCCTTCCTTCCTTCCTTGCTTCCTTGCTTCCTTGCTTCCTTGCTTCCTTCCTTCCTTCCTTCCTCTCTCCTCCCTCCCTCCCTCCTTGCCTTGCCTTGCCTTTCCCTTTCCCTTTCCTTTTCCTTTTTCCTTTCTTTTTTTTTTTCGGTGTTTTGCTTTTTTTGCCCAGGCAATTGCATGATCCCTGCTCACTGCAACCTCTGCCTCCGGGGTTCAAGAATTCTCTTCCTTGGCCTCCCAAGTAGCTGGGATTACAGGCGCTTGCCACCATGCCTGACTAATTTTTTATATTTTCAGTGGAAACGGGGTTTTACCATGTTGGCCAGCCTGGTCTCGAACTCCTGTCTTCAGGTGATCCACCCATCTTGGCTCCCCAAAGTGCTGGGATTACAGGCGGGAGCCACTGTTCTAGGCCAATTACTGCTTTTCCATACAAGATTTTTGTCATTGTCTTGATTCCCTGAATAGCCAGCATTGTGTTTTATTTTCCATTATACAAGTTGCTTTGCACATAGAAGGAACTTACTGAATATTAGCAGAATGAATTTACTTTTTAAATCTAGTTTTAACATTTATTTCGATTGTGTGCTCAGAAAAATATGGAAAACAAAAGCAAAGGGATGCATGAACTAGATCAAGTTAGATCCACTAACTTTGTTTGTAGACTCAGGGAAGATAGTATAGACAACCTGCTGCCAAATATTAGTCTCAGAAAATGGGAAGGTCAGGACATTTCTAAATGTGGATCAGCAGAGTAGATGAAGGGTGCTGTATGGCCAAGAGAAAAGTCAAATACTTTCAAGTATTAGTAACCTTCCACAGCTGCAAGTGTGGATGAGAGGACACAATAAACATTGTTCTTTGCTGTAAGAAATATCTCAGGACAAACAATCCTCTAAGCAATTTTAGAACCCAAGCAATCTAAATTGTGCTAGTGAAACTTGCCTTTAGTCAAAATTAGAGGTAAAGTTAGTTAATTTATTTATTGTCATCTTCTCAGAGGCAAGTACATTTTTACTTTCACAATAAACTCACTATCAAAACTCAAATGAGATTTTGGGATTCATTAGCAGCTTTGTTGTTTGTCAAAAAAACCTGGATCAAAGACACATCACACGGTGGCCTGTTATAGAGATGATGCACCCTGTGTCTGATGAAGTACTAATCAAAGAACTTGAGTTACATTTTCTCATTGGCCTAATGAAAAGACAGTCTTCTTCTCTTAAAGATACAAAATTGACCTTTAAGTCATTTTTGCTATCAGCACTTGCTTAAATTTCCTGTTCCAAGAGAATTTTTTAAACTTGGTGTTGGCAGCTAGGAGAATTTAAGTAGGAAACATCACAAACTCAGGTTGAGGAGAATTGAATGACTTTGTCTTGGCATTTTAGAGATAAATTTGCTTTTCTTTGCCAAGGAGGTCCAGCAGGCTTGTCAGTGGATTCTTTCTTAGAGGGGTCTAAATGAGCTTTATTGCTGTCCAATTACAGCATGACTATAAAGAAATCTCTATTTCCTAGTGAACAATAAATAGAAATATAGCATCCAATCTTTTGACTATAAAATAATGACAGCTGGCAAGGTATTTGAGGGGGTAATAGGGCAGTTTTGGTTAAATATCAAAACTGTCTTGTAAAATCCACAATGTATTGTCATTGTATTTTATAAAGTTCAGAGACAAATATTGATCTACCTTGCCTATAGCATCAGCAGCAATAATAATCATAACTGCTAACACTACTGAAATTTTACTGTATGCCAAATATAAATCGATTTAGTCCCTGTGATAACACTAGGAAATAGATCCTGTTATTATCATCCACATTTGGCAGATGGGGAAAATGAAATACTGAGGGGTTAAGAATCTTTACCAAGTTCATGCAGCTAGTTTGTAGCCAAGTTAGAATTTTAACTCAAGAAGTTTAGTTGGAGGAAATATGTTCTTAACTCTTATGCAAAATTGTCTGTATTAACTGGAGAACCAAGCCATGCAAATAAAACCATGAAACAATCATTATAATGAACATTAATTTAGGACTATGGTGAGCAAGGTATTGTTCTTTTTTTAAAAAACTATTCTTAAATTTTTTTTAAAGGAATGTTTTTAGATTTACAGGAAAGTTGCAAAGTATTACAGGTAAGTTAGTAATCTGCTCCCAGTATACACATTTTTATATTTAATCCTCTCAATAATTCTATGAGGTGGGTAATATTATCCCCATTTTACAGATGGAAAAACTGAAGCACATGAAATATAAATCACTGGCCTCGTTAATTAGCATAGCATGTAAGTGATATAACGGGTTCAAACCCAGGTGAGGCTACTCATTCAAACCTAAGTCTCTTAATTTATATTTGTTGATGCTGAAGCAGTATTTTGAAAAATGGACATCAATTACTGGATTCTTAAATTCATAAAAAATAATTTTCTTTATATTCGTCTTATCTAATCCAAAGCAACCTCAAAATTTTTTCTTCCATAAATTTAGAATTTTCTAACATCAAGTACAATGGCTAAACACACACAAAAAATACATAAATAAGATAGATTATTTGTTCAAGAAAGGCCAACTGGATTACAGTCTTCCTCATCACTCCCTTTTCAATGACCCTAAAACTTTGAAAAGGAGGAAGAAATATAGTATATAGTGACCAGTAATTTGCAACCCATAGATATGTTTTCAGGCATAAACTTACAAGTTCATTCTTACCGAAATGTCTTTAATTTATAAAATATCTTGATTGTTTCTACATAGTCTTTGTCACTTTCCCAGTTGATTAGAGCCAAATGTCAAATATATTGACTTTTTTTGTGATTTGTTGAAGACAACCTATATAAAACAGTGATCATGTCCCTGATATATACAAGCCTAGCAAATTATAGCTGTGTGTGTATTCATTTCCAAAGATAATAAATATTGCTGCTCCAATACTCCTGTCTTTAAAAAATGAAATTCAGGAACATTTACACTGGCAAACATAGTTAATGATAATCAAACAAAAAGTACCAATCGCTTTTCTCATTAATCACAGTATATGAGCATTATAGATTTATATATCACAGGCTAAATTAGGAGGTAACTATTGCTTGATGAATGGAATAGTACCTTATTTGATCGTTTTGGATATTAAGCTTCTTGGTATGTCCAGAAGTAGGCACTTTGTAACATGTGAACATACCCACAACTTTTTCAGTGTAAGTAACCATGATATCCCTTTTATTTTCTTTCAAACTGTAATTTCAGGACAGTAGACAAAGAAGTGTGGAATGCCACACTTACATGCAGTTGTTAAAATTCACTGGATGATGCTGTTAGAGACAAGGCATTAAGGAGATTGGTATGGACATTTAGGTAACCCTAGCATGTGGATCATTACAGCAGAATTAAATAATGTTAGAGCTGGAAAAGACCCTTCTGTTTAATTGTACTGCCACTTATGATTGATGAAAAATTAAAGTCCAGAGAAATTCGTCAACCTTCCTTAGAACTCCCAGGAAGTAAATGGCAAAATCAAGACTAGAACTCAGATCAATGGATTCAGTTTAAAGAAAATCTGCCTCAATTGGAGGGATAGAAGACTGTGACTCTGAAGGTACCCATCAGGATTTAATACTGAGTCTAATCAATTCCTTGATCTTGGTTTATCAAAAGGGCAACCAAGATGCAAGTCCTATACACAGGCTTTCCCGTACCACCTGGAATATGTTGATACTATGAATTAAGCAAGATGTAAATGAAAAGTACTGAAATTAAATCATGAAAAAGACCTGGTTCCTGTAGAGTCTTCCATCAGCAGTATGACTTTCAGAAAGCTTAGAATTTCTCTGGCCTTTCATATTCTTATATTTTAGAGATTGAGTTAAAATTAAATTTTATATGCAGTAAGACTACTTTGATGACTAAAACACAATTTATTTGCCGTTGGCTGAAATTATAGCAATATTCAGAAAGATAACCTTGGCAACCTCATACTACTAGAAAGTTCTGATTAGAATTCATATACAAAAATATAAAAATAAATTATAGAGAAAGAACAACTCTAAGAACTCATCTCAATTTATCTTCCTACTAATGACATGATACACTATTTTGTGACTGACAAAACTGAGTCCCTGAAAGGTAAGGAAGGTGTTTGAAGTCCTATTGCTAGTAAGGCACGGAGCAAGAATTCAAAATGTTTTTGCAGGACTCCATAGCCACATATCTTTGTGTGAGCAACAAACAGGCCCAGGTGGCAAATAAAAATCACAAAGAAATCACGGTATACAATGACTCAAAACACAAAAGTCAGAGTCATCCAATGTTATTTAGTGCGAGGTGAAGCCCAATAGCCTTTGAGTACATCTCTATATCATAGCAGGGCAGGATGATTGTTTTCAAAATGATGGCCTTGAATCATCAGTAAGGGTAAATTCCATTCTGTGTATTCTTTTTAAGAAAGATCATAAAGTTCCAAATAAAATGTTTTAAATATACAGCTTATCAGGAAAGCACAATTATATTGAATGATTCATTTCCGGAACGTTCTGGATCAGAATACTACTTAAGTATTCTTAGTCAGAGTAACTAAAAGTTATTTCCATAAAAGTATTCCTGCTATTAGTTTGGAGAGGAATTTAATGGACTATGCTTTTCTTGTTTTGGCAGGTGACAAGGTTAAATTTGAGGCTTAATCAATGGTCCAGTCATCCAAAATGCTACATCCTGCCTTTTCTTCCTGTACCTATTCATAGTTTATGAGCTGTGTTAGACCTTTAGAGTGGATGGCTCAGTGAGCAGTTTGTCAGAGAGAAGTGGGTGTTGTGTTTTTTTTTCTTTAAGTTTAGTGGAATAATGGTCATTATTTAAAGCTAAGGATCAAACTGTATCCAAATTGCGGAAATAATTTTTATTTTGTCATCCCTCCAAGGAATTTATTAGTGCATCTAAATGTGTTTGGTATAGATTTTCATTAGTACATTAAAAGAAAATGTGAAAACATCTTTCTAGGATGCTGATAAATTAGAGCTCTGCAGTTAGTTCTCATTCAACCCCTACTAAAAATAATAGAAGATAAATTTTAGTGCTCCTAGAATTTCATCCTAATGGAAAACAGCAGCCTATTTTGCTGCATGTCTACAAACCTGGTGGTATAATTTCAAATATATCCAGCTAATTAGGCAACCTTTGAGTTTAAATCTTTCAAATCCCTTTCATTACATTTGATGGTTTTTGAGAAAACGGCTGGAAATTTCTATCAAGGAAAACAGATTTTGTTTTATTATTTGTAATTTCTTTTTAATCTCTGCATGCCAGTAGGATGTGCTGCAAATCATTTAAAAAACATACACAAGCTGGACATATTGACATTAAAATAAAAGCAGAACCTTTTGCTTGCAGATATTAAAGTATTAAATATTAAAGTTGATTTACTAGCAGGTTTAGCACAAAAGACAGCTGAAATAAGCTATGAGAATGAATGTAAATTGGATTATATTGTTTGTGGTTTCAGATGAATGAGGTAAAAATATTTTTACTTCATAACAATAAAACAACAATAAACATTGACATTAATTGTCCAAAATGGTAAAGGAATGATGTGACCATTTACAAAAATTCGTGCAAATAAAATTTGTAACATCTCTGTGGGTCTGTCCTTCATGCAAAATTGAGGAAAATATTAACCGTCATTCAGGATAAAGACTGAGAAGTATCTGTCCATGTGGGTTTAGAAGTCAATCATTTAATCAATTCAGGAGATAAAAAGGTTACTAGACAAAGTTTGAACTGCTGTAGAAATTCTCTTCTATGTCTTTTAAACAAGATGAAACAGAGATTGTTTGGAGATTCAGAATGAACCAAAGAAAGAGAAGAGAAATAACTACTAAGAATCAAGTGCTTAATATATACCAGACACTGCTCAATGTGTTTAATACATAATATCATGGAGTTCTCTCAATCTATCTTGGTAAAATTATAATCACCCCTATTCAAAACACTGGTGTTATAAACCTTGTTTTTACCCTTATCACCAAATCTCATCTTGTTCCATTCTTTATTCACCTTCTGTCATTCCTTTTACCTTCTCTTGTTCCTTCTTCATCAGCCTCCTTTTGTTCCCTGGAAAGCTAGAAAATCCTCTCTTCCTTAGGGGTGTTGTACCTACCATTCCCTCTGCCTTTAACACCCCTAACCCCTCAACTACTACCAATAACCCCATGCTTCAAATGGCTAGTGTCTTCCATTTGTAAGTTCTTGCAGTATTTTATTTTGGAAACAGAAGAAAGAGCATCTGTAATATAATGGCTTAACAATATGAAAGCATCTATATTTTTTTAAGTGAGAGCCCAAAGATAGGTTGGTGATCCAGGTTTGGTAGGCAGCTCAGTGATGCTCACACACAGTTTCTATATCTAGGTCCAATTCCCAGTGTGCACTGTGTCTCAACTAGTTGATAGGGGGAAAGATCAAGGGAGTGCATGTCCAATTGTATTAAGAACAATACCTAGAAATAGCACCAGTCACTTCTGTTTATATCCTATTGACTAGAGTTTAGTCACTTGGCTATACCTAGTTGCTAGGGAAAAATTTTTATTTTTTCATACATCCAGGTTTTTAACCTTCCCCAAAACCCAGTGAGGTATTCTATTCTAGAAATAGAATAATTAGCTTGGGAACCATGGCCCTAGTTAAGACCACATTAAAATAAAAAAGGTGATCAATGACTAGAAGTTTACTAATAGGGGCTTGGCTTAGATGTCATCTTTGCAGAAAAGCCTTCTTTGACTACTCCATCTGACTAAATCTCTTATGTTAGTTATATATATATTTTTGTCACTGAATGTTGTTTATATTCTTTATAGCAGTTACCATTTTTTTGACTTTATATTTGTGAAGTTATGCATTTTATAAAAGTTTCAAAAATTATTGTCTTCCTTTTTCTTCTTAAACTCCTTGAAAGTAGAACTATGCTTGTTTCTATTTCTTATTATGTCCTTCATGCCTATATGCGTGGCACATTTAATATTATGAAAGTTACATTTGACATAATAAAGATTGTTGAATGAGTGAATAGAAAGTCAAACAAATCTCTAGAAAGCTAACACCTCAAATGAGGTGGATTTATTGGTTGAAAATGCAAGCAATTTACAGGGGAAATAATAAAATTAAATGTGAAAGGACCTTACAATACCCCTTGTGCAGTATTTTCTAAAGTGTCGGTCAACTGTCCACTAGTGAGTTATAAAATTCCTTTATTGTATCATGTTAGCATTAAAAAAGAAGAGAAACAGAACAGAATAACCAGCATGAAGAAAAGAAATAGAACAGAATAATAGACTAAAAGAGAACAGAGTAAAAAAATCAGAAGACATTGTACATGGTTAGGGTTGACATTATTTCATAGAACTTTTGTCTCTGATATATATGTATGTGTCTTTATTATCTGTCTATCTATCTATCTATCGGTCTGTCTATCCATCATATATCCCAGATGTGTGTGTGTGTGTGTGTGTGTGTGTGTCTGAATATGCATACATTCTGGGTCACAAGGTAAAATATAATTCTTACTGTAAATGATATTAAAAAAAAGGTGTTTGAGAGCCACTGCCTAGTGCACTTAGAAGAAATAGGCTCAAAGGCAAGACAGATATGGGAGGAAAAAAGTTGATCCTTACAGAGCTTAATGTGACCTGTCTTACAGGCTAACAAAATGACATCAAATGGTGACTCATCTCTTACCAGTTCCATGATTTTCAGTTGCATCTTTTCCAGCAATACACTATCAAAGTGTGTTTCAAAGAAGAGAAGAGTGTGTGTTTCAAAGCATCGTTTTATCTTATCCGTCACAGTGGGCTATTATCTTCAAGTATGAAAACTTCAAAAATAACTTTGAATTATTGAGAGCATCTTTTTATTTTTGAAATTCAGATATATCTATGGAATTTATATACTTACTCTAGTGATTGGTCCTTGATCAGTGGTCTTTTCTAATGTGCCTGCCTGTGAGGATCCCATGTTGTATTTAGAACAAAGATGAGTTGTCTTCTTTGAGCTCTTTGCATGAATGCAATTTTGCTCCATTTTGACTTCCTGTAATTGCTAGTAGATTTTTTTTCCTTTTTCTCTTCTTTTCTTGCTAGAGGAATCTGAAATAAAATTAGTATTAAGCTATTGACCTTATTAAAATTTCAGACTTGTCTTTTACTTTTCTTTTAAAATCAATACAGTGATTTTCTTCTGGCTTCATCAATTTACACGAGATCTACCAACTCCCAAGCTCTTTATAAAAACATGTTCAACTGTACAATATCAGGGCCAGAGGTAAGAGTGATGATTCTTTAAGCAAATAGCTTAGTTACAGCCTAATCTGCTGCTCCACACATGCAGTGTGAATCATGTCTGCCATATGCAGGAAGTACAAAAAAAGTGAAAAGAGCAAAACATTTTTTCCTTTAAAAACAGTTTTATTCACTGTTCTGCTGAACAAAGATTGACCCTTTATAGTTACTGACCTATTGGAACCCAGAAATATCTAGCCAGGCTCCTTTAAGTGGATGTTACTCCTCCTCACTTACCTGCTCTGCATGAGTAAAAGTCCTCTTTGCCCTGGCACCATTGGAATTCAGCCAGATCACTATCAACTTGTGTACTCCTCCTTTACCAAATCTCGGCTCTGTTTTCATCTTAGTTTTGCTTAAAACCTCTTTCAATATTGGCAGCTAACATAGTGTCTACTATGATTTGGGCATTATACTAAACTCTTTTCTTGCATCCTCTGGTTTAACCTTCCCCAAAACCCATTAACGTAGTTACTTGAATTATCTACAGTGACATGAAAAATAACTTCAAAACATAAAATGCTTTCAAACAGACGTCATTTGTTATCTCTCAGGTTTCTATGGTTTGATGATTTGTAAGTGCCTGCACTGAGCAACTCTGGTTGAGGTTTTCACGTGAAGTTGCAGTCATTCTGTGCCTGAGGCTAGTGTCACCTTGCAGGTTTCTTCACCCTCACTTGTGAGGTGCCTGGACTTAAGCAGCTGAGACTTCTCAGGTACAGCTCTCTCTCTTTACATGACCTCCCCACTTGTTCTCCCCATCATTGTAGCTTTGGGATGGCTTCATTTCAAGGCCCATGTCTCAAGACAGAGGACCAGATGAAAGCTGTTTTACTTTTTCTAACTTAACCTTGGAAGTCATGCAGTGTCATTTCAGCCTCTTTCAACTTTTTAAATAAGCAAGTCATTAAGGCCAGTCTATATTCAGAAGGAAGGACATTAGACTCCACCTTTTATGGAAGGAATGTCAGGGAATTTATAGACAACATAGACAGTTTCACTTAATTTTCGTAGCAATTATGAATGAATGTTGGCCAACTTTTTAAAAGCTCAATTTGTGATTAACTTTGGTGAGGAAGTAAAAGGTTAAGTATGTTTCATCCCGTATATGGAAAGCCTTGCTTTATAGACACTTCTTTTTTCATAATAATTTTTTAAAATTGTGAGATATGCCTACAGAATAGCACATAAGACATACATGTATTATATACCTTAAAGAAGATAAAATAAATATTTGTGTACAAATATGTTTGGCACCCTAGATTCCCTTTGGGTCTTTCTTCTTGGTAATAACCCATACTGTTCTTTCTAGTGTCATTGATAATAAGACTTTTGTTGTGATATTAACTTGCTTTTCAAAATAATTTTAATATTTAGTTACATAATCCTTAACTTTTATTTTACCTTTGCCTGCTTTTAAACTTTATATGAAATAAGTCAGTGTTCGTGTCTTTCTTCCATTGCTTGTGTGATTTATCCAAGTTGGTCATGTGTAGCTGTACTGTAGTTCATTTCACTTTATTTGCTATGTACTATTCTGTCAAAAGAACATAACACAATTTTATTTACTAATTTTTATACATGCCTCTTGGTGCACATTTACAAATGTTTTCTATAGGGAATGTTTCTAGGAGTGGAAATGCTTAAATATGCTTGTGCGTATCTTTGCAAGAATGTCAAACTGCTTTGCAAAGTGGTGGTATTACTTGGCATTTCTGCCGGTGATACAGGAGACCTCGTATTGCTCTAGATTCTTGAAACATTCGGCATTGTTAGACTTTTCAATATTTCAAATGTGTTGGGTGTGTACCATTTTCTCATTGTGTTTGCATTGTGCATTCTTTGATTACTAATAGGGTTGATTACCTTTTTTTTTTTTTAGAAAAAGAGAGGAAAGAAAGTGAGAGTGAAAGAAAGAAAAAAAAGAATGTAAGAGAGAAAGAAAGAGGAAGAGAAAGAGGGAGAGAGAACGGGATTCTTGTTCTATTTCCCAGGCTAGAATGCAGTCTAAAAATGGGTATTAAAAACCTCTT
>CAUYLG010045979.1:0-18953 GCA_963573385.1 Cacajao melanocephalus | reverse complement strand
CCCCTCCCTATGTCCATGTGTTCTTGTTGTTCAACACTGGCCTATGAGTGAGAACATGCGGTGTTTGGTTTTCTGTTCTTGTGTCAGTTTGCTGAGAATGATAGTTTCCAGATTCATCCATGTCCTTGCAGAGGACATTAACTCATTGTTTTTTTGTGGCTGCATAGTATTCCATGGTGTATATGTGCCACAGTTTCTTTATCCAGTCTATCATTGATGGGCATTTGGGTTGGTTCCAAGTCTTTGCTATTGTAAACAGTGCTGCAATGAACATACGTGTGCATGTGTCTTTATAATAGAACGATTTTAATCCTTTGGGCATATACCCAGTAATGGGATTGCTGGGTCAAATGGAATTTCTATTTCTAGGTCCTTGAGGAATCGCCACACTGTATTCCACAATGGTTTAACTAACTTACACACCCACCAACAGTGTAAAAGTGTTCCTATTTCTCCACATCCTCTCCAGCATCTGTTTCCAGATTTTTTAATGATCACCATTCTAACTGGCATGAGGTGGTGTCTCAATGTGGTTTTGATTTGCATTTCTCTAATGACCAGTGATGGTGAGTATTTTTTCATATGTTTGTTGGCCTCATATATTTCTTCTTTTGAAAAGTATCTGTTCATATTCTTCAACCACTTTTGAATGGGTTTGTTTGTTTTTTCTTGTAAATCTGTTTTAGTTCTTTGTAGATTCTGGATATTAGCCCTTTATTAGATGGGTAGATTACAAAATTTTTTTCCCATTCTGTATGTGCTGATTCACTCTAATGATTGTTTCTTTTGCTGTACAGAAGCTCTGAAGTTTAATTAGATCCTATTTGTCTATTATGGCTTTTGTTGCCATTGCTTTTGGTGTTTTAGTCATGGAGTCCTTGCCTATGCCTATGTCCTGAATGGTTTTGCCTAGGTTTTCTTCCAGGGTTTTTGTGGTGTTAGGTCTTATGTTTAAGTCTTTAATCCATCTGCAGTTAATTTAAGTGTAAGGTGTCAGGAAGGGGTCCAGTTTCTGCTTTCTGCACACAGCTAGCCAGTTTTCCCAAAACCATTTATTAAATAGGGAATCCTTTCCCCATTGCTTGTTCATTTTAAGAGTCCATCCCTCACCAGGCTGCACCCAGCCTTGGGGTTCAACAGCCCCTGTGCCTCCACATCCCTGGAGTCCCAGTGACATCTCTCAGCCACAGCCACTGCTGCTGCCAGCTGCTGCTGCCCAGGCTGAAGTGCAAGCCATTGGCAGTTACCCCTTTGCCTCAGCAGTGGGACTCCTGTGCACTTACAAGTGCCCTGAGGTCAAGCTACTCATCCACAGCGCCACCTCGAGCCAAAGTGCACGCTTTCCAGCTGCCTGCCTGTGGCTGCTGCCATTGAAAGCAGCACCACACTCCCAAGAAGCAGGGCCATAGTGCAGCTGCTGCTGCCTCCACCTGAGCATTTCACTGGGACCTGGTGATCACCCCACCCCTGCCTACCACAGCCAACATCTGCACACATCAACAGGTGGTCTGAGGACAAGCCCCACCAGCCCAACTTTGCCTCACCCCTGCAGTGCCCAAGCACATCATCTTGGGGGCCAGGGGACCACCAATTCTTTTTTGACAAAAGTGCCAAGAACATACATTGGGGAAAGTACACCCTCTTCAGTAAATGGTGCTGGGAAAACTAGATTATCTGTGTGCAGAAGAATGAAAGTGGACCGCTCTCACCATATACAAAAATAAACTCAAGATGGATTAAGGTCTTAAATTTAAGACCTACAGCTATACAATTGCTAGAAGAAAACATAAGCAAAACATTCAGGGCATTGATCTAGGTGAAGATTTTATAGCTAAACGCTCAAAATCACAGACAAATAAAACAAAAAGTAGACAAATGGGGCTATATAAACCTGAAAAGCTTCTGCACAGCAAAGGAAACAATCAACAGAGTGAAGAAACAACTTCCTGAATGGGAGAAAATATTTGTAAACTATTTATCTAAAAAGGGACTAATATCTAGACTATACAAGAAACTCAACTCAGTAGTAAATAATCCAATTTAAAAGTGGGCAAAATACATGAATAGACATTTTTCAAAAGAAGACATATAATTGGCCAAAAGGTATATTTTTATTTTTTTATTTTTATTTGTTTTCAAGACACATTTTTAATAGTTTTTAATTCCTTTCCCAATTGTGTATATCCAGTCCAGCGGCGTCTTTATACACGATAAACACTTATCATGGCAGTCGGCTTGTCAATGTGCACAGCACATACATCACAATGAGGGTCGGCACCTGTATAGAACTACAGATTCTGAAAACAGTGGTACATACAGGAACCTCGAATCCCCATCACAGCAATATAAAAACAATATTTGAAAGGTACAGTTACATCCCTACAGGCATCACACATGATTTGTTGAACAGGTATATTTTTTTAAATGCTCAACATCACTAATGGTTAGAAAATTGGGAATCAAAATTATAATGATTAATCATCTTAACCCAGTTAGAATGGTTATTATTAAAAAGAAAAAAATAACAGATACTGCCAAAGATGCAGAGAAAAGGCAATCTGATACTCTGTTGGTGGGAATGTAAACAAGTACAGGCACTGTGGAAAACAGTATGGAGATTTCTAAAAAAAATATTAAACGTAGAATTACTATACAATCCACCAATCCTACTACTAGGTATTTATCCAAAGCAAAGGAAATCAGTATTTCAAAGGGATATCTATACGCCCATGTTTATTGCAGCACTGTTCGCAATAGCCAAGTATAAAATCAACCTAAGTGTCCATCAGTGGATAAAGAAAATCTGGTATATGCATATGATAGAATACTATTCAGCCATAAAAAATGAAATAATGTCATTTGCAGCAACGTGAATGGAACTGAAGGTCATTATGTGAAGTGAAGTAAGCCAGGCACAGAAAGACAAACATCACATCTTCTTACTTATACATAGAAGCTATAGGAGTGAATCTCATAGAGATGAGAGCATGGTGATAGATACCAGAGGCTGGGAAATATGTGTGAGTAAGGGTGCAGGAGAATAAAGGGAGGTTGGTTGATGGGTAAAAACATACAGGTAGATAGAAAAAAATAAGTTCTAGAGTTAAATAACATAGTAGGGTGACTATAAATAGCAACAATGTAGTGTATATTTCAAAATGGCCAGAAGACAAGACTTGATATGCTCCCAACATAAAGAAATAAGTAGTCAAGGAGATGGATACCCAAAATAACCTGACTCGATTATTATACATCTTATGCATTTAAAAATAGTTCATGTACCCCATAAATATGTACAAATATTATTTGTCAATAAAAAGCAAAATGAAAATGAAAATAAATTTCAAAAAATTCCTAGAATGGCTTCTGCTTTACTGACCAACCCTAATTAATATTCTCATAAAAATAAATGTAAAAATAGAGAATTATAATTATTAAATAAAATATTCATGATAAGTGAATAAAATATTATTACATATTAATATATAAAACTTTTCTAAATATCTGAAGAAGCAGAAAACAAAGCAAAGAAATAATTCACTTAATAAATGGTTTTTAAAATGCATACAAAAAGAAAACATAACATTTCACCGAAAGTAAATGAGCTCAACTCACCCACTAAAAGAAAAGGTTGATTAAGTGGATCACAAAATAATTATCTGTGAAAAAAAGATACCTATAGCAAAGTGATTTAGAAAGACTGAAAATAAAAGAATGTGCAAAGAAGAATAGCAGATATCATTATCTTAATATCAGACAAAGTTGAATCTGATGTAAAAGCTCTAAATGAAACAAAAAAAAGTACTATTGTATAATGCTAGAGATTAAAATTAACAACAAAGTTGTAACAATTATAAAGGTTACAGCTAACATTTTACAATGTTAAATGTTGCACCCAATAACGTGGCTCAACATTATTATAGAGTCAAAACAATATATAAATTGTTAAAGTAGACAGAAATGCATTGTTGGCATGAATAAAACTACTGTTTTATAAAACAGTAGTTTTATTCATGCACTCATTTTGTGTTAGACCAAGTGGACAAAGAATAAATGTAGAAGACCTGAATAACACAGGAAGGTGAAGTTATTGGGTATGTATCGTATTCTATACCTTGAATACAGTTTTCATTTTCTATTAAAAAACACTTGAAACAGTCTCCCCAAAACATGACTATATATTTTGCTAGAAGAAAAATCATTTTTCAAAATGTAAGAAAAGTGAAACAATGTGAATAATATTCATTAATCGTAATTCAATTAAAGTAAAATTTAATGACAAAACCAGAAACAAAAAAACGTGTTTTAGATGCTTTCTCTCAAACAAATCAGAGAGAAAATGAAACCTTAAATTGTAGAGTATCTAACAAATGATGATAGCTAAAACACCACTGATTAGAACCCATGTGATGCTTCTAGAGCAGTGCCAAAATTATATTTCACAGACTGACATACTTATACTAGCAAGCAAATTTAAATATATGATCATCAAGCTTAAAAAGTTAGGGGGAATAAAACAAACAGAAAATAAGCCAAAGGGAATCAGAAGTCTGAAATTAAAATGATAAAATAAACATTGATGAATTTTATTAAAATAGTTGTTTCTTGGAATAAAAACAATAAAAACCATAAATGATTAAGTTACTCTAATCAAAATAAAACATGAGGGTGTTCCTTAAAGGAAAGAATGTTAAACTAACCATAGATGGAGACATCTAAAAGAATAATAAGACTACTTTATTCAAGTTTGTGCAGACAAATTTGATTATTACAATGAAATGCATAATATTTAAGAAAAATGTAATGTACCAAAATTTACTCAAGAAGGCATAAAAACTATCATTAGTATTCGGGGGGGGCTCAACAATTTCACAGCATTTTTATCCTTGGAGTTTATCTTGCAGATAGATTTGCATATAGGAAAAATGATGTATACACAAGATTGTTTATTGAAAATTGTTTGTAATAAAAAGAAATTTGAACAACCTAAATGCTGTCTATAGGGAACGGGTTAAAATGAATTATGATACACCCATAAAGTGGAATGCTATGTAGCTCAAACAATCAAAGAAATAAAAACAATACATGGAAACTTTTAAAATTAATATATAAATAAATATATAAATGGGACAATCTTCAAGATACATTGTAAAGTGAAAAAAAGTGAGATGAATAAATATGTGTATAGTACACCAGCAGTGCTTTAAAAATGAAAACAAAAGATAATTATATTTACTTGTATGTGTGTTTGTGTATGCATACACATATATATACATACAATTTTTCTGGAAGTATAACACGAACCTTACAATAGGTTCTATGAAATGGAACTAAGTGCTTTGGGGACAGAAGTAAGAGGTTTTATTGTTTTTTACCTTTCTGTACACTTTGAATTTTTTTTTTCACTGCAACTTCTGCCTCCCGGGATCAAACAGTCCCTCCCACCTCAGCCTCCTATATAGCTGGTACTGCAGACACAAACCACCACACTGGTTTTTTTTTTTTTTTTCCTTTTGTAGAGGTGGGGGGTGGGTCTCACTTTGTTGTTCAGGTTGGTCTTGAACTCCTGGCCTCAAGCATCCTCTCACCTTGGCCCCACAAAGGGCTAGGATTACAGGAGTGAGCCACCACATCTGGCCCAGTTTGAATTTTGAATCATGAGAATGTTACCTATTTTAAAATCCATTTAAATAACAATAAAAGACCAGCAGCAGAAACAAAAACCTCTTTATCAAGAAGGCACCCAAAAATTAATGGTCAATTTAGGTATTTGGTCTCCAAATCATAGCCCTTACCTCCACAACATACCCAAAGCAAAAGTGGGAGAATCTAGTGTTTTTCTATTTTACTCGATCACCTTGTCCTTCAGTTTCCAAGTGAAATTGGAAAGTTAATACATGTGGAGACAAAATGGAATATAGTTTTAAAATTCAAATTAAATCTTTTAAAATAATTAAAAATCATTAAGAATAAAACCAATTTCAAAATTTAACTCACAAAATATACATAGCTTTTTGGCTACAAAGAAAAAAAGACTTTGCTGTGGAGACCCCAACTTGTAGTACATACCAAGGATTAATTGAATCTTAATTCAGGTTTAATAACTCCTTCCTAGTTTGGAAATTTTCTGCTAAAGTTCTTCTGTAGTATGGAAATGAAAGAGTTCTAACAGACCTTTCCACCTCAATTATAGTTGGCTTTCAGAAAGCAGGAGAGAACTTATACAAATAGAACAAGGTTTGGTACATGGCAACCTTCCTTGATATTTCATTAATATGACATTAAGAAAAGTCAGTTCTGGGAGTCTACTTTTTATTTCAGAAATGTAATGCAATTCACATTATAAGTTGCTCTAGTTGGTAGAATGTAAAGTGGGTCCCATTTAACCATTGGAAAAATAATTCTAATCTTTAAAAGGTCTGCTTTTTATTTCCAGATTTGCAAACAGCTTACGATGCAACATTCGATTACTCATAATTTTTGATTTCTAAGTCTAAACCTTTCCAAATTGGGCTGATAATATCAACAACCTGAAGCCATCTCTTCTTAATGTTCTTAATGAAATAATGTTTCAGTAATAGTCAGTCTTGGGGTCTGAAACAGTCCCTTAGGTTTGAACAATACAAGTCTACAAGATTTAAACCTGCTGAAGCCAGAGTAAAAGTGCAAGAACAGTTTTAGCCTATCAGAAATCATTTAAGCTACATGTAAGCACAGCTGCCTGCTAGGTGAACTATTTTGTATAAACTGATTGGTATGTTAGAATGGTGTAGTTGGCCATGTGATCATTAATAATTTAGTGCTAACTGCCTGAAGAGTAATTAAAGACCATTATTTTAGATTGGTAGAATTGGTTTGCTATATAGATATATAACTTTAGTGAGCTTTTCTTCTAATTTCCTTAATGTTTACTAATTATTTTGTTTACTAAGCAAAACGCAAAATTCTTAATTCAGAGTAAGCACTTTCTAAAAAATATCCTGTAGGGGCTGGATGTGTTGGCTTATGCCTGTAATCCCAGCACTTTGGGAAGTGATGGCAACAGAATAGCTTAACCCCAGGAGTTCAAGATAAGCTTGGGCAAAATGGCTAGATCCTATCTCTACAAAACAAACAATTAGCCAGGCCTTATGGTGAGCACCTGTAGATCCAGTTACTTGCGAGGCTGAGGCAAGAGGGTTGTTGGAACCTAGAAGTTGGAGGCTGCAATGAGCTATGATCACACCACTGCACTCCAGCCTGGGCAACAGAGACCAAGTCTCTAAAAAAATTTAATTTAATTTAATTTAAAAATGCTAAAAAATATAATGTACACCGCAGTGTCTTTCATGAATAGTAGCAAATGTCTTATCAACTAGTCTTTGGTAAAACTCTTCGTCTTTAATTTACAAGTTTAAATCCTGCCATGATGATTTTTTATTGAACTTTTTTTTTTTTGAGACAGGGTCTTACCCTGTTGCGCAGGCTGGAGTGCAGTGGCATGATCAAAGCTCACTGCAACTTCCACCTCCCGAGCTCAAGTGAGGCCCCTCCCACCCCAGCCTCCAGAGTAGCTGGGACTACCGGCATGCACCATCATGCTTGGCTTATTTTTAAATTTTTGTGGACATGAGGTCTCACTACATTTCCCCAGCTGGTCTTGAACTCCTGGACTCAAGTAATCCTCCCGCCTTGACCTTCTAAAGTGCTGGGATTACAGGCATGAGCAACCCTGCCTGGCCTAAACATATTTTTCATTGTAGTAAAATATACATAAAATTTACCATTTGACCATTTTTAGGCGTACATTTCAGTAGCATTTACATTATTGTGTAACCGTCATCATCATTCATGTCCAGAACTCTTTTTATCTTCCCAAACTGAAATTTCCTTCCCATTAAACAACTTCCCATTTGTCTCTGCCTAGCTCCTGGCAACCACCATTCTACTATCTATTTTTATGATTTTGACTACTCCAGGTATCATATATAAGTGGAATCAAATAATATTTGTCCTTTTGCTACTGGCTTGTTTTACTTAGCCTAATGTCCTCAAGGATCATCCAGGTTTTTTCCTGTGTCAGGATTCACTTCCTTTTTAAGGATAATAATATTCCATTGTCTGAATATGCCACTTTTTATTGTATTAATTTATTGATAGACACTCGGATTGCTTCTGCCCTTTGGATATTATGAATAATGCTGCTATAAACATGGTTAAACAAATAGCTGGTTTAGTCCCTGTTTTTACTTCTTTTGGGTAAATACCCAGAAGTGAAATTGCTGGATTGAACAGTATTTCTATGTTTAATTTTCTGAGGAATTGTCATACCTTTCTTCATAATAGCAGCACCATTTACATTCCCGCCAACAATGCACAGGTTTTCCTATTTCTCTACATTTTCACCAACATTTATTTCATTTATTTTTTACAATAGCCATCCTAATGGGTGTGAACGTATAACCTTAGCGAATCTTGACTAAATGAAATGAACGAAAACAATTAAATAATGTTCAGTGTTGTTTAAAAGCTTTTAAGCCATGAAATCCATTGTTTATGCAAATGCCTACTCTCTAAAAGGCAGCAACATGGCCATTCTGTTTGAAGTGAGGTTAGGGCAGCAGAGCTCTGCCAAGTTTCCAGGCTTCAGCCCTCTTTCTTTCCTGTGATGCCATAAGGAAACACCCCAAATCAGTAAACAGTAACAAATGACTCAAAATATCACTACTTTAGACCCATGAGAGTTCAGACTTGTAATCTATTCTTTGGTGCCTAGTATAGCCACCATTTCACTCTGTAAAGTTAGTTTCAAAAGTGAAAGCAAAGAATTTAAAACTCAGAGCTTCGCTTAAATCTGTTAAATATACTGTGTAATCCTACAAGTGCCCTCACAGTTCCTTGGCATTTGAAAGTATTTTGCAAATCCATATTATCCCTTAATCCTCTTGAATTGACTCAAAATGCGTTGACATCATTTAAAAAGTAATTTCAAGCTCGTGAACCTTTTACTGTCCTTGCATTTTAAATTCAAATACTGTGGAATCTAAATTGCTTGAACATCCAATCATGTTTATATGCATGATTATCCAACAAATATACTCTACAGGAGACACTACTTAGTGGGTTCCCAATACCCAATTACCCTGTTAGTGAAATCCACATTCATGAGTGCTTTTTCTAATATGTGTATGCATATCATAGTTTCTGAGTCAATCAGACAATGAAAAGGCAGCATAGTGTAATGGTCAAGTGTACAGACTCTGGAACCAGGCTACTTGATTTAGAGCCTAGACTCACTACTTACAAGCTGTGCCACCTTAATAAATTGAATAACTTCTCCGAGCCTTAACTGTCTGATTTGTTACACAGGGATAATATTGGAACCTATTTCAGAGAATTGCCATGAGGATTAAATGGACCAATATTTATGAAGTACTTAGAGCAGTGCTTGACATGAGGACCATAAATCAAATTTGATGAAATTTTTCCTCTTCTGATAAAAGTTATGTTATAGCTGTATTTCCCTAAATATCTGGTTCATTCTAATATGCATTGTCTATGTGCTACCTCACTTAGTAAAGCCAAGAAACTGCATATGGACTTAATCAGTGTCCTTCCAGAAAGTGTTTTAAATGCCAATGGAATGAGAGCTGGTTACTGAGAGCACTTTATAATATGGTGACTGCTACATTTCTTGTCATCTCCCATCAGTTTCTTACATGCCTCTTTGATTCAAGCCATAATGAAATATTTATAATTATCCAAAAGAATGATGCCTTTTCAAACCTCTACACCTTCCCACATCTTGTTCCTTCTTCCTGAATCGTTCTTGTAACACTTTTTCTTCTAGCTAAATAACATGAGTTTTCAGCACTGATTGAGAAATCGTGATTAACTGGTGAATTTTATTTGAGTTCTGGGCATGATGACAGACTATCAAAACAATCCCTAAATCAAGAAACTCCATGGAGAGGCAAACAGTAGATATTCCATATTAGCTTTCTCAGCATGTGTTATAACATAAAATTCATTCAACCCAATATACAACTTAAGTATCTACTATATAGAAAAAGCAACCAGGTCATCATGGCCACCATGCTGCATGTAACCAGAGCACTGATTCCTCCCCTGTCTGTACTCCATTCTCCCTCTCTTCCCTCTGGAGTCTGTCTCTTAAGAGTGCTCCTTAGTGCTCCTGGTTCAACTATAGACCATTATTAAGCACTTGTCACCCCTCAGAAACTCTGGACAGTTTCCTCCTAAGTTGCCATTCCTTTTCTGTGCATGCTAGCAGATACCCCTGACCTCATTCGTGTAACTACTACCCAGATGTAGAACATATTTAAAATCCTCATACTACTTCCTAGTCAGTAGCCCCCTGATGTGACCACTATTTTGACTTCTGTCATTATATATCAATATTGGTTGTTTTTAAACTTCATGTAAATAAAATAAATATAGTATGCACTTTTTCACTCAACATTGTTGCAAATGAGACACATTTATGTTGTTCCATGTTGTATTAATTTCTTCTTTTCATTGTTCTCTTGTATGAATTTACAGCAATTAATCTAAATATTATATCGTTTGACATTTGTGTTATTTTCAGTTTTGACCATAAAGGTTTTCACATCTTTTAGTACAAATATGCACCTATTTTGGGGGGAGTCTATCGTAAATTGGAATTCCTGGGTCACAGAAATACAAGCGCATTTGTATGTGTGTGTGCGTGCACACACACACACACACACCTCTCTTCCAAGATCAAATATTAATTCTCAGAAAAATGACTCTATAATGAAAAGGAGAATCAACAATCATTTACAAGGTGCCTTCTGTCTTTTATGACCTATACTAGGCATGACTGCCCAAAATTTGTAAGACAGATGGTTTTCTAGTGAAAAGCGTATTTAACATGATAATGAAGATAGTCTTGGTTTCTTTCTTTTATTACTCACTATTCTCCTACGCCTATCAGACTTTGTCCCTTCAGACGTGCTTTATGTAAGAAAGAGCCATAATATTGCCATAAATCCTCTTAATATTCACTTTTTTAGCTAGGAAAATTCAACTAGGAAAATTTCAGATGCTAGTAATTCCTAAACAGGGGTCTTTCTAGTCCATAATCGCTGAATAGGAGAGGAAGTATGTAGTATGAAAATAAGAGGCAGTTTAATTCTTCTGGTTGCATAGAGTTAGATAAGAATAAAAGGCATAAGGCATTTTTCCAACCATGTTTCAAAAAGCATAAGGTGTTGGTAAGTATTAGAAGGGAAAAAAAAGTGTTCTAGAGTTGTGGAAAATGATGGTTGTAAAAAAATTAAGCAGGTTTCTTTACTACAAGAATTATTGATGCTTTTGATATTTTGCAAAGCTCTAAGTTAGTGATGCAGACTTTAATATTTCACAGACTTACTGAACGTGAAACTATTTTCTTGGATTACCTAGTAACATTTATTTGGAGTCAATGATTATTAGATCTCATCTTAAGAAATACAGCTATAGGCAAATAAGGGATGTCATGCAGCCAAAATACTGAGTCACTCCTGAACTGAGTCATTCCATAGGGACTGGAGAAGAGTCTTGCAGAGTTTTGCTCAGTCAACAGTTATTTAGGGCATGACTAATGTGCTCTAGGCCCTATACTAGGTACAGGGAAGTTAAAAATGAAAGATTCAGGCCCTTCACTAGAATTGCACACAAGCGTGAGTATTAACTTCTTATGCAAAAACCATCTTATTCAGGGCTGGAATCCTAGAGCAGCTTTTTAAAAATTAAACTTTGTTTTTAAATTGATAACAAAAATTACGCACATTTAGGATGTACAAAATGATATTTTGATATATTTATACATTTACCAAAATATATAAAAGGAATGGCTAATTAGCATGCCATTAAGCTAATTAGCATATCCATTACCTCACATGTTTGTCATTTGTTGTGGCGACAACATTTAAAATCTCTATGAGCAATTTTCAAGTGTACAGTACTGTATTAGTCCATTTTCACACTGCTAAAACGATCCTACTTAAGACTGGGTAATTTATAAGGGAAAGAGGTTTAATTGACTCACAGTTCTGCCTGGCTTGGGAGGCCTCAGGAAACTTAAAATTGTGGCAGAAGAGGAAGCGGGCACATCTTATATGTTGGCAGGAGAGGAGAAAGTGAAGGGGAAAGAGCCCCTTATAAAACCATCAGAGCTCATGAGAACTCACTCACTATCATGAGAACAGCATGGAGGAAACCACTGCCATGATCCAATCACCTCCCTCTGTTGACATACAAGGGTTATAGATTCTTCCCTCAACATGTGATGATTACAATTCCAGATGAGATTTGAGTAGGGACATAGAACCAAACCATATCAAGTACATTGTTATTAACTAGAGTCACCATGTTGTACAAGATACCTCCTGAACGTTTTTCTCCTAACTGAAGTTTTGCATCCTTTGACCAATATCTTCTTAAATGACTTCCATGCCCCTTACTCCGTAGCCATCATTCTGTTATCTACTTCTATGAGTTTGAATTTTTAGATTCCACACCTAAGTTAGAGCATGAAGTATTTATCTTTCTGTGTCTGGCTTATTTCATTTAGCATAATTTCCTCCATGTTCATCGATGTCTCAAATTATAGGATTTCTTTTTTTTTAATGGCTGAATAGTATTCTATTGTGTATATATACCACATTTTCTGAATCCATTCACCCATTGATGGGCATTTAGGTTGCTTCCATATCTTGGCTATTGTGAATAGTGCTCTGGAGCAACTTTCTTACCTAAGAATATATACAGGAGTATTGTCTTTGGGGTTGCCTTGTTTTTCCTGTTTTTTTGTTAATAATAAAATTATATATCTCCCGAATTCTGACTTGCATTTGTAGTAGTTCTGGCTTTTAGAATTACAAGATACTATATTTGGATAGTATAATCATAAGCCACATAATGACATTTTGGTCAACAACAAACTACGCATACCATGGTGGTCCCATAGTTTTATAATACCATATTTTTACTGTATCTTTTCTATGTTTATATATGTTTAGATACACAAATACTTACCATTGTGTTATAGTTGCCTACAGTGTTGAGTACAGGTTTGTAGCCTAGGAGTGACATGTTTTACTATATAGCCTATGTATGTTATATAATTTAGGTTTATGTAAGTACCCTTGTATTAGTCTGTTCTCACACTGCTATAAAGAACTACCTGAAACTGGGTAATTTATGAAGAAAAGAGGTTTAATTGACTCACAGCTTCACAGGCTTAACAGGAAGCATGACTGGAAAGCCTCAGGAAACTTACAATCATGGTGGAAGGGGAAGGGGAAGCAAGGACCTTCTTCTCATGGCAGCAAGAGACAGAGGGCGCAAAGGGTGAAGTGCCACATGCTTTTAAACCATCAGATCTTGTGAGAACTCACTCACTATCATGAGAACAGCAAAGGGGAAATCTGCTCCCATGATCCAATCACCTCCCATCAGGCCCCTCCTCCAAGATGTGGGGATTACAACTCAACGTGAGATTTGGGTGGTGACACAGAGACAAACCATATTAACTCTCTTTGATGGTTACACAATGATACAATTGCCTAAGGATGCATTTCCCAGGATACATTCCTGTCATTAAGAGATACATAACTATACTTCATATTTTTGAACATTTTGCGTGTCCTTTATCTCATTAGGACCACTCAATTTCTGTGATTATTAGACAAAAGAGAGATTATTTTCATTATACTTATGGAGAAATTGAGAGAGAGTGAGCATGGAAGTCAGCATGATGGAGTTGGAGAAAATAACTGAACAAGTAGTCAAACGACACATACCCTGGTTCTCTAGCAGCCACTAACTAGGTGCATGAATTTTTACAGTTGTTTGTACCCCTTTTCAAATAATGATAAAACCTTATCTATGTACCTGTTACAGTTGCTGGGAGACAAAATAAAACTTACATAAAATACTTTGCAAAAATATAAGCTAGGCAAATATGAGATATTCTTATTGACTTGCTCACAGCTATACACTTCATCAGAGATAGTATGAGAAACCAATGGTCTTGAATGAATCTAGTGCTTTTCCAAAATATTAAGATATGAGAAAATAAAACAAATACAGATTATTGAATAGCTTACTAAACCTTTTTTCATAATTCCACACTTGACCTGCAGTAGCCTGAGCAAATTTTTTAAAACATTAAAACTTTGATCATGTCATTCCTTTGCCTAAAGGTATTTGATGGCTTTCCATTGCAATAAAAATAGGATCCACACTCCTTTCATGATCTACAAGATCAGACCTGAAACAGCTTATGCCTATCTTACCAAACTCTATTTACTGCTTTTGTTATTTACTACCCTCCAGACACATTTATTTTACTTTCTTGAATTCTCCAAGCTCTTCTTTCCTATATTAAAGCTTCTGTATGTGCCAGTTCCTTTGCTTGAAATGACCCTTCTGCTTTCATATGGCTAATGGTTCCTCATATTTTGGATCTCAGATTAAATGATATTTCTTTAGAAAAGGCATCATATGTACTGTATATCTCATGATACCTACCCTCATAGCACCCTGGCTTTCTTTATGGCAAAGTCTTTATAGTTTTTGTAGTCTTTATTTTTTAAAAAAGTGAAATATTTGTTTGTGTTATTATTTTTTAAATGTTTCCTTTCCCTGATGTACTATAAATTTCATGAAAGTAGTGACCTTGTATGTTTTTTTTTTAAAAAAAAATTAGGTTGTATACAATGATTATCACGATAACGGAAACAGTAGCCATTGAATAAATGTTTAATTAATTAACTTGGTTGCACACTACTTTTTATCAAAAGCATCAATGCTGTGTTTGAGAAAAGAAAGAATACTGCTTTATAAATGTAAACAGTGTGTGACTAAGCCTTTAGTTTGAAAGAATAATCACTAATAGCATTGAATATTTTTTAATTATATTGCTATGTTTTTAACCTGTGATTCCCATCTGAAGTATGCTGGTATTCCTTCATCCCTCATAGCTCACTGTCAGCCACCATCTCCTTTTGACCTTCTCTGTCAGTACCTACTTCTCTGGTTTCATGCAAACTTTGAAAGAATACAGAATCTCTTGGCAAATGTGAATCTGCTGGGCCAGAAGACAGAGTCACCACGAATGGGAAAGATATGCTAACTGTAACAGCTATACATTATGCTTTTTTAAAGGAATTTTTAGCATTAAATAAATATTTCCCTTAATCACATATTACTTTGATCATTGTTTAGAAGGAGTAGAAAAAATAAAATTTGAGTTGTATTATATACTTCTTTTATAATAAATGGCAACAGAAAACAAATATCAAGTTCTGAGGCATCAGGTAGAATTTCACAGTATTCCTTTCTCTTCATGTCCCAAGAGACCACTCCTGCTTTCCAAATGTTGCAGCTTGTATTAAACAAATAGCTCAGACCATACCGCTGCTGGGTGTCTTGCAAAGACCTGTGTGTTTTGTTCATCTTTGAGCCCATCTGTGACATTCCTGTGCCAACCTTAGAAATGATCCGTAAAATATTTAACATCTTCAGTGCTTCAGGATTCCTAATGAATCCAGAATAGTAAGTATTGACTATAAAATAATACCTTGTATAAAAAGGAAAAAAAAGCATGTTTTCAATTTTTATTCTTTCTTCTTTTCTTTAAACAGATTGTCACCAGTCAATTAAGTAGTGTTGTAGGCCTCTGTTTCTTTGTTTATTCCTTCTTTTACTCATGCATTCTTTTACTCATTTACTTCTTCATTTTTTATATGGAAGTAATTATAAATTAATTTGGAAATTGCAAGAATAGCACAGAGACTTCTCATGTATGTTTCACTTGACTTTATCTAATGACGTCTAACAAAACCACAGTACAAATAACAAACCAAGAAATTGACATAGGAGTAAAACAATTAATCTACACATTTTATTCAGATTGCAATTATATTTACATGCATTCATTTTTTGGTGTATAATTATGTAAAATATTATCACATCCATAAATCTGTGTAACCAGCATCACAATCAAGATTCACAACTGTTTTATCACCCTAAAGAAACTCCCTCATACTATCTCTACATAGTCACACATTTTAGGCAGCCCTAACGTATGGTAAACACATCTGTTATATATCACAGTAATTTTGTTATTTTAAGAGTGTTATGGAAATGGAATCATAACAAGGTAATCTTTGAAAACGGCTTTTTCAAATTCAGCATAATGCCCTTGAGAGCCATACATGTTATCTGTATCAATAATTTGTTCCGTGTTATTGTTGAGTAGTATTCCATTGTAATCCATTCAGCAGTTGTAAGACATTTGGGTTATATACAGTTTTTGACTATTACAAATGGTGCCACTACAAACATTTTTATACAGGTTGTTGTGTGAACGTGTCTCCATTTCTCTTGGGTAAATATCTAGGAGTGAGATTACTGAATCACATGGTAAATATATATGGTCCCTTATCAGAACTGCCAAAATGTTTTCCAGAGTGACTATGCCACTTTAAATTCCCATTAATAATCTATGAGTGATCTGCTTTTTCCAAATTCTCACCAGATTTTGATGTTGCCATTAATTTTTTATTTTAGCCATTCTTTTAGGTATAAGGTATGATTCACTTTGTGGTATTAATTTGAATTTCTCTAATGGCTAATCAAGTTGAACACCCCTACATGTGTTTATTTACCATCTGTGTATCCTCTTTGGTAAATATCTGGTCCTGTCTTTTGCCCATTTTCGAATTGGATTTCCTCTTTTGTTGATTTTAAGGTATTTTTTAAATGTTTGGTATATAAGTCCTTTGTTGGATATGTGACTTACAAATATTTCCTTCCAGTCTGTGTCTTAAGTTTTAAGTCTCTTAACATGGTTGTTCAAGTGCAAAGGTTTTTAATTTTGACAAAATCTAATTTTCAGTTTTTCCTTTTATAGCTCATATCTTTGGTGTCAAGTCTAGGAACTTAATGCCTAATCCTAAACCCTGAGTGTTTTCTTTTTTCTAAAACTTTTATAGTTTCACACTTTAAGTTTAGAATTATAATCAAGTTGACTTAATTTTCATATAAATTGTGAGAGTTAAGTTGAAACTTTCTTTTTTCCTTTCTTTTTTTAACCTATCAATATCTAATTGTTAAAAGACTATCCTTCTTCCTTTGAATTGCTTTTTGCACCTTTGTCAAAAATCAATTCCCCATACTTATTTGAGTATATACTGGACTCTGTATTCTATTACATTGATCTGTGTCTATTCATTTGCCACAATCTCTTAATTACTTAGTCTGAAAATAAGGTAATGTGTTCAACATATGCAAGTCTATAAACGTAATCTACCACATAAACAGAACCAAAGACAAAAACCATGATTATCTCAATAGATGCAGAGAAGGCCTTCGACAAAATTCAACAGTCCTTTATGCTAAAAACTCTGAGTAAACTAGGTATCGACGGAACCTATCTCAAAATAATAAAAGCTATCTACGACAAACCCATAGCCAATATCATACTGAATGGGCAAAAACTGGAAGCATTCCCTTTGAAATTTGGCACTAGACAAGGATGCCCTCTCTCACCACTCCTATTCAATATATTATTGGAAGTTCTAGCCAGAGCAATCAGGCAAGAAAAAGAAATAAAGGGTATTTAGTTAGGAAAGGAAGAAGTCAAATTGTCTCTATTTGCAGACGACATGATTGTCTATTTAGAAGACCCCATCGTCTCAGCCCAAAATCTCCTTAAACTAATAAGCAACTTCAGCAAAGTCTCAGGATACAAAATCAGTGTGCAAAAATCACAAGCATTCCTATACACCAATAACAGACTTAAAGAGAGACAAATCAAGAACGAACTGCCATTCACAATTACTACAAAGAGAATAAAATACCTAGGAATACAACTAACAAAGGATGTAAAGGATCTCTTCAAGGAGAACTACAAACCACTGCTCAAGGAAATAAGAGAGGACACAAACAGATGGAAAAACATTCCATGCTCATGGTTAGGAAGAATCAATATTGTGAAAATGGCCATATTGCCCGAAGTAATTTATAGTTTCAACTTTATCCCTGTCAAGCTATCTATGACCCTCTTCACAGAACTGGAAAAAAACACCTTAAACTTCATACAGAACCAAAAGAGAGCCCACATAACCAAGACAATTCTACGCAAAAAGAACAAAGCTGGTCACGCTACCTGACCTCAAACTATATGACAAGGCTACAGTAATCAAAACAGCATGGTACTGGTACCAAAACAGAGATATAGACCAATGGAACAGAACAGACGCCTTGGAGGCAACGCCACACATCTATAACCATCTGATCTTTGACAAACCTGACAAAAACAAGCAATGGGGAAAGGATTCCCTGTTTAATAAATGGTCTTGAGAAAACTGGCTAGCCATGTGCAGAAAGCAGAAACTGGACCCCTTCCTGACACCTTACACTTAAATTAACTCCAGATGGATTAAAGACTTAAACATAAGACCTAACACCATAAAAACCCTAGAAGAAAACCTAGGCAATACCATTCAGGACATAAGCATAGGCAAGGACTTCATGACTAAAACACCAAAAGCAATGGCAACAAAAGCAAAAATAAACAAATAGGATCTAATTAAACTTCAGAGCTTCTGTACAGCAAAAGAAACAATCATTAGAGTGAACCAGCAACCTGCAGAATGGGAAAAAAATTTTTGCAATCTAACCATCTGACAAAGGGCTAATATCCAGAATCTACAAAGAACTAAAACAGATTTACAAGAAGAAAACAAACAAACCCATTCAAAAGTGAATATGAACAGACATTTTTCAAAAGAAGACATTTATGAGGCCAACAAACATATGAAAAAGTGCTCATCATCACTGGTCATTAGAGAAATGCAAATCAAAACCACATTGAGATACCACCTCATGCCAGTTAGAATGGTGATCATTAAAAAATCTGGAAACATGCTGGAGAGGAT
>CAUYLG010045978.1:0-18700 GCA_963573385.1 Cacajao melanocephalus | reverse complement strand
GTTCTGAGTTAGTTTCTGAATTCTGAGTTCTAACTTGATTGCACTGTGGTCTGAGAGACTGTTTGTTATGATTTCCGTTCTTTTGCATTTGCTGAGGAGTGATTTACTTCCAATTACGTGGTCAATTTTAGAGTAGGTGTGATGTGGTGCTGAGAAGAATGTATCTTCTGTGGATTTGGGGTGGAGAGTTCTGTAAATATCTATTAGGTTTGCTTGTTTCAGGTCTGAGTTCAAGTCCTGGATATCCTTGTTAATTTTCTGTCTCGTTGATCTGTGTAATATTGACAATGGGGTATTAAAGTCTCCCACTATTATTGTGTGGGAGTCTAAGTCTCTTTGTAAGTCATTAAGAATTTGCCTTATATATCTGGGTGCTCCTGTATTGGGTGCGTATATGTTTAGGATTGTTAGCTCTTCTTGTTGCATTGATCCTTTTACCATTATGTAATGTCCTTCTTTGTCTCTTTTGATCTTTGTTGGTTTAAAGTCTGTTTTATCAGAGATGAGAATTGCAACTCCTGCTTTTTTTTGCTCTTCATTTGCTTGGTAAATCTTCCTCCATCCCTTTATTTTGAGCCTTTGTGTATCCTTGCATGTGAGATGGGTTTCTTGGATAATGCACACCGATGGGTTTTGCCTTTTTATCCAATTTGCCAGTCTGTCTCTTTTGATTGGGGCATTTAGCCCATTTACATTTAGGGTTAATATTGTTATGTGTGAATTTGATCCTGCCATTTTGATGCTAGCTGGCTGTTTTGCCCGTTAGTTGATGCAGTTTCTTCATTGTGTTGATGCTCTTTACCATTTGATATGTTTTTGGAGTGGCTGATACTGGTTGTCTCTTTCTATGTTTAGTGCCTCTTTCAGGAGCTCTTGTAAAGCAGGCCTGGTGGTGATGAAATCTCTGAGTACTTGCTTGTTCGTAAAGGATTTTATTTTTCCTTCACTTACGAAGCTTAGTTTGGCTGGATTTGAAATTCTGGATTGAAAGTTCTTTTCTTTAAGGATGTTGAATATTGTCCCCCACTCTCTTCTGGCTTGTACGGTTTATGCTGAGAGAAGCCTTCTGATTATATTATAACTCCTTTCTTGGTAGATAAACAGAGAGATAGCAAAGTGGTTATATTGTAACATTGGAATAGAATTTATACCAATCACTCTTAAGCTTACATGCTATGTTTTATACAATTTATTTGCTAATTTAATTATGGGGGAAAATATCAGAATATTATATTATGAAATAATGATTCATACCATAGACTACTAGAATTGTGAGGTAGTTTCCCTGAACAGAATACTGGTTTCTCAACCTTAAGTGTTAGGGAAATGTTTTGTCTTGATTAATCTGCAGAAAATCCTGGCAACATTTTGATTCTATATCACTTAAAAGCTTTCCTACTTATGGAGGCATAATGTGAAGTATATTAAGATGTAAATAGGCCAATTTCCTCTAACTTTAAATAAAAAATAATCATCTTTATTGTGACAGGAAGGAGTGAATACAAGGTGCTTTAAATTTGTTGGCTCTATTGAAGATACTTTTTCCTGCCAGATGCACTCAATTAAAACAACAATCATAGGCTTACCTTATTTTCAATAAATCATTATTTTTTTAATTTTATTTTTATGATTGAATTATAAAACTCTTCAATGGCTCATCTTGGCTTTCTCCCCTTCCCTGAAGCAATCTCAAATGAATATTTTTGTATACAACAGCACACACATGTACATATATTTGTCTGTGTAGGGTCAAGTAAATGTCCATGATTTTTCCTTTATGGCAGTTCAGATGATCTTTTACAGGCCATTTCCTTCTCATACTCAAAGCTAAAACCCTTCTATTTAATTTTC
Source organism: Cacajao melanocephalus (assembly GCA_963573385.1). Classification (NCBI taxonomy): domain Eukaryota; kingdom Metazoa; phylum Chordata; class Mammalia; order Primates; family Pitheciidae; genus Cacajao; species Cacajao melanocephalus. Next base: position 16,849 of record CAUYLG010045978.1, on the reverse strand, counting down.
ATTACTTGATCTTTTTCTCAGTAGAAATGAAAAGTCCCAGTATACCTATAATCCAGACTATCCATGGGCAAAATTAGAAGATAGGTGAACATTTTGTCTCATTTTTCTTCCTTCATCCCATTTTTTCTTTTTCTTCTTCTTCTTCTTCTTTATTTATTTATTTTACTTTTTATATATTTTTTGGCCTTTTGGTACTGGTGTTCTTTTGTTCCACCATCACACTCCTTCAAAAAATCAATAATACTTTAGGCATCAGATAAAAGGGATTTCTTCACACCAAATTGAAAGTAATGACTAAGCTCTCCTATATAATGGTATTTTTCCTGTAATAAGTGATATTACATATCTAGGTAAAGAATTACAGGCACCAATAATAAAGACTAGGGTAACTTGTGAGATGATAAAACGTGTTGTCCAAACCAAGAAACTCTTTACAGAGAAAAAAGCACTATTAATCATTCCCTGGGGATAATAGTGTAAATCAGAAGTGTCCTTGGTAAACCAGAACCTAAATGTCATCTTCTAGCCCTAGGATTCTTCGTCCAGGATATTTAACCCTGCATGCAGTTCTCATAATTTGCAGATATATGCTGTCTTGCAAAATTTAATGTCAAGAGGTATTGCTCTTTAAGGGGTCACCAAGATGGCTTAGAAATCCTATGATGGGTAATTTTTCAATTTTTAGTTCAGAATAGATAATTCCTTGGAAAAAATGCTCAGAACTTGATTGCTACTCACAATCAAGTTACTCTATGAATCCACATTACTTTATTTAAAAAAATTCCTTATTTTTAAAATCATTGTTGGAGGTAATTAGACTAGAAGATGCCCAAAGATAATTTCATCTCTAATATTCTATGAGTCTGAGCAAGAGTTAGGAAAACTTTTATCCTTCCAATAAATAATAGCACAAACTAAAAAATCATTTATATAAAATCCATGTGATTTTTGGAGCCCTCAAAAATAATGATTGAAGAAAAAGGTGACAGAAACTTGCAACTTCATTTATTTTCTGCCAATTTCTGGTCTTCATTTGTGGGCCACGGTGCTTGGTTTCTTTCAAAAGTTAAATGCCATTGAAAACTCAGGTATAATATATATATATATATTTTTAGCTAGAGCATGATGAATGTTATTCCAGCCTGTGACCCCATCTGTTGATTATAAAATGAAAATAAGGGCATTGGTTTTTTGTATTTTATTAGTAAAAAATTGTTAAAAACAAAGTTATCTGCCATAATTCTATATTATTTAAACTGAGATAGTTTCATCCTAGAGATTCTGCAACAGTTACTAACAATTATAATGGCAGCTATGTGACTGTTCTCTCTTTATCTAACCCCAATGGATAGAGTGAGGTTCTTTGGGAAGTCCATTCAGTTACTCTAATTCTATGAGATTAGAAGATAGTGTGATTTAGTACTAATGTTAAACGAAGATACAGAATAGTGTTAAGATTAGAAATAACAATGGAGGAGAATGAATATAGATTTTAAAAGCAGACAAATGATGCTTCAAAACTTGGCTCTGTGGGTATTGACTTTGTAACGTTAGACTAAGTCACTGATTCTCTTCTAGCCTATGTTCCGTCATCTGTAAAATGGACTGCTGACATCCAACTCACAGAGTAGCTGAAAAAATTAAATGAGATAAATATATAGAGCTGTCACTGTCGCTGTAATGTCATAGACTGCATACCCATTACTTTTCTTTGCCTGATGATCATTGACAGGTATAATCAGGAACTACTACTTGCCTTTGGAGCCTGATGTTTTCATAACTTTTGTCCATATTAGACTCTCATAAACTATCCTCTTACTCTCCTCTCCACATCCCTGCAAATAAAAACAACAGTGACATTGATTCACAGACTGTGCTAAGTTAGATCAGCTGATGCATCAGCTGCGGGGGAATGAGCCCTATCTTTTAGGACATCAATTTTCAATACTTGATACTCATTAGAGCAATTGTTTGCATCTTTAAGAATCTAACACTTCTTTTTATTTTCATTTTTTACTTATTTTGAGTCAAGAAAGAATAATATATGCCCAATCTAAGTTATGAGGACTTTGTTTGATACAAAATGTGTTGTTATTTTTGATGCAGTAAATAAAAATTTAAGATACCTTGTGTAGCAGGACACACCATTTCAGAAAGCCCCCAAGTAAATGATAGTGAGGGATGAATGGTGGGAGAGAGCACCAAGACAGTGAAAATACTGCTTGTATAGCACTTTAGGCTCCTAGTGAGGCAGATAAAGAATTGTCTTAGCTCAATATTGTGTAATATATTTCAAAAAGCCCATCTGAAACATTACTTTGATTTGTATTCCTTTAGAATCAACTTCAATTTCCAGTACTATCTTGTACCATTTTATGTTGTTATAAAAGTGAATCAAATATTTGTGGCAAACTGTATATTTTTCTTGACATAAGAAAAAAAAGTTGATGATGATAAAGAAGAAAGACAAGCAGGAATGAGTTTGTGCCCAAGTGTTTAGGATTATATTGTATCTGCAATACTCTCTAGTTATTTCTGCACCGTGGAGGTTGTTGGATTTCCAAAAACATTAGGTTGAACTAAAGAGGAAATGTTACGACGGGTTCTAGACATTTTTAGTCTATTCGTATGATGAAGTTGAGTTCTTGCTCACTTACCTTTTCTTCACCTCCTGCTCCTCCATTCCTCTCACACACACACAAACCACACACTTGCCCTCCAGACCGGGAGAAATTCATTACTGTGGAACACCATCTATCTACCACTTCTTCCCAAATACCCACACAGTAGAGAAATTAATTCCCAGAGGGAGGAATAAAATTTCCTGTTACAAATGCATGATATATTATATAGTATCTTTTCATTGAAAGGTCATTTTTCTGACTACACACCAGGAAGATTTTCAGTTTTCCCCATTACTATGTATTACATGAAGTTATTTCTTTTTCTTTCCTTTCCCCTATTGCACTATATTCTTATGTATGTTTCCAGCAGCATCTTTCACCTTTAGCAAGCAGTGTATAATATGGACTTTAAAAGTCACCTACACTGCAAGGCTGAGATTTTAGTATTGGGAAATATGTTTAAATTACAAATAAGCTATATTTTGCTAATCGTTCTCAGATAGATTTGCAAATAGTTCAATATTTCACTTATCCAAAGGTCATTTATTTTGCAACCTTGATCCCCAAGAACATAACTAAGATCCTAAAAGGATTCTGAGACTTAAGAAGAGATATATCTTATGTGAGTGTTGTACGTAATATATTTGCTCCTATATTAAGCATAATTCCAACTGGTTCCGTTATCTGGTTTTCCAAGACATCAGGTAGTTAGAGAGGCAGTAAGTCTGTTTAAATCAAATATACTGTCAGTATCAAAAAGGGAAAACTGACAAAATAACAGTAGATAAATATAAAAGACACACTCAAATTTACAGATTGGAAAAATTACAAAACCATAATTACTATGCTATTGAAGTAAATTCATCAAACACAGAAGAATATGTCTCATTTATTCAGTTTATGAAAAACGTGAATGTGTACTAAACCTTCTTAAAATAATTTTTCCAAGTCAATTGTTGGTTTTTATTGGATATATTGCAATATGTTTATAAGTTATCTAATATGATCTCAGAGGACTGATTTTTGATAGTAACAATATGCAAACATATTATCTTCACTTTAAATTTGAAAGCACATATGGTAATATTACTTAACAGTATAAATACTTTGAAGCTTCAGCTATTTCTACGCAACAGTCTTATAAGAATGCCAGATTATCATTTATTTATTTGATAGGTAATATATTTACTTGTTACCATCTATGGATGAAGAATGTTGTCTGGTGCTAAGAATACAACTGTGAAGAAGATATTATTTCTAATTCTAAGTAGCAAAATGTTTACATAGGACTCTGGGTCCATATTAATATTCATAATAAATGTTCATTCATCTACCTGAAAACATGAAATTAGCTGACATAGACTTTTTTTTCTAACTCATAGAAGATGCTAAGTGTTTGTTGAAATTGATTCAATTCTCCTGTATTTTTCACAACTACCCAATGAGCTGAAGAGTATAACTATCCCTATTGACTGTCAACTTGTTACTACATCTCTTTAACTCAGAATCCTTAACTTTAAAATGAGTATGCAGTTACTTAACTTTTGGGGTTATTGTGAAGGTTCAAAAAAATAATAGCATGTGTGTAGTTTTTTTTTTTTAAGTGTTCTCCTTCCGATCCTTTTAAATGCTTATTTCCAGAGGATCAGATGAAAGAGCGATAACATCACGGTGGAATATATTTTTATTGACTTTTGGAGTTTACTAATATCATTATTTTTATAATTTAAGCATCATTTATTTTTGCAAATTAATGTAAAATAGTTTTGTAGAGTACTATTGGAATTTTTGGAATAGAGCATATACATACATTCAGTGATGCCAGTATTTTATTTTATGGATAATTATTTAATAAACCATGTTGCATTGAAACTTAGTAATGCAAAAATCACAATTCTCATTTGGGCTGTCTATATATTTAACAGCTTGCTCCTGTATCTCAAATCCTCCAAGGATAGGCATTTACTATTTTATGCTTCACAGCTTTTTATAGGTTTTCTCTTCTCCAGTTTTTAAGAGTATGTAGTTTTTGGGCAAAGTTCAAGGTAAGCAATGAGTTTAACATTTGTAGCCAGGACAGACCTTCAAGAGTGGAGAGTTGATCTAGGAAGCTTCAGAAGTAGGATGTGGGAGAATGAGAGTTTGTCCATCAAAAGGTAGGTGACCCTGTCAGTGGTCATTATACAAGTACCAGGAGAGCTGAGAAGCAAATAGCAAGGATCCAAGGTTCTAACAAGAATCACTGAGAGGATGACTAAGACTTTTCTCCAAATATTCTTGACAGCATATGTTTATATGCAAAAAAGAAAAAAAGAAAAGAAAAAGAGGCCCAAGTATATTAACAGTGACTCAGTTAATGTAACTAAAATTTGGGGTATTTTTCATGGTGAATATGGGGGCAGAAGTGAACAGAGGTGAAAATTGTCATGAGACAAATAACAAGACAAATGAAAATCACAGAAAATTTAGTTAATCAGCAAGTAGTTTTTGATTCCTGAACAAGTGTTAGTCCTGGGAGGTATAAAAATTTAGGAGCTTGAGAAACATATAATCCAGCTACAGAAATCATCCTTTATTAAATAAAAATATAATACAATTTTTAAAAACATTCAGAGAATTATTCTTGACAAAGTGTTTGCATGTTCCTGAGACATACAACATGTAGCACATGTTGTGATCTAAGGCTAAAAGAGCAATTTGTTGTTCATCTCTGAAAAGTAGTCCTACCAACTCATAAATCCACATCAAGTCAATTTCCCAACAGTTTTCTCTCTACATACTATTAAGCTGAACAGCATTGAAAGAAATTGATAATTATAGTCTCCTTTGTAATTTGCCTTGTAAAATATTCTCATTGAGATTCACTTTACGGTACCCTACCTGGATTGCTAATTCTTTTCAGTGAGAATGCTTTGGCTGAGTTGTGTTATTAATGAAAATTTATGCCTCCCAGTAACTTTTTCTAAGAGTAGAAAAGAAAGCAATGACAGGAGAGAAAAGGAAACCATTAATGTGAAATTCATGCACAATGTTGCTCTTATTCTCTGGTTGGACGTAGTTTTATATTCCTGGAACTAATACTTACGTTAAAAATTTCAGGCTGGCACAGTGACTCATACCTATAATTCCAGCTACTTGAAAGGCTGAGGGAGGAAGATTGCTTAAGCCAGGAGTTGGAGACCAACTTGGGCAGTATAGCGAGATCCCATGTCGTAGTGTTTTTTTTCTTTTTAATTGGCTGGGGATAGTGGCACATACCTGTAGTCCCAGCCACTAGTGAGGCTGAGGCAGGAAGAATTGCTTGAGCCCAGGAGTTTGAGGCTGCAGTGGGCTATGATTACACCACTGAGCTCCAGCCTGGGTGACAAAGTGAGACCCCATCTCTAAAACAAACTAGCAAAAACTTTCTTTGTGACATGGTGACAATATTGAGGATTGAAGGTTGTAGCATATACTTTAGTCACATTAAAATATCGAAGGCTTCACTATGTGCTTTGCCAGCATTTCAGTCATCCTTGAAAGGCTTTCTTTTATTTTACTATGTGATTACCTATATAGTTGGTCCCATGCAAGAAAAAGATACTGTGCTTATGCAAGAAGACTGTCATACACAGAGCTCATGGACATTTTTTAAATCACTGTGACAAGTAAAGGTTTCTCCTGCATCTCTCTAGCTTTGCATAGTTCCATGATGCGCCCTACTTGACTGTCTTGCTTCTGGAATTATCTCTGTGAGTGACCATGTTCACTTATGATTTCAGTGGGTAGTAAATAGCACTTTGGCATTTCAGGGATGCACTCTCTCCCCTTGGGTTGTAGAAAATGATTCCTGCTTCCAAGTTCTGGAGGCTCTCCAAATGTGGAAGAGGTGAGGGAAAAGATAACATTTATAGTAAAAACAGTCAAATGTTATTTTGAATAAATCTCATGAGGAAAGAACACAAAATGGCTCGTAGTATATGTGTGTAGCAAGACCAGTGATCTTACATAATGAGAGGAGTGTTTTCTCCAAGAAAATCCTTGTTTCAATTCATTTCTTATATTTTTACAGGAACTTCTTGAACTAGAAGTTTCAAATTAATATTTGAAATTAATTTTATATTAATAAAATATTAACATACAAAAATATTTTATGTTTGTATGTGCAGTTTGTGTCATGCATGCCAAAAAAAAAAAAAAAAAAAACTTCAGGTGGCCTTCAAGGTCACGGTTTGTGATGGAGAAAGATGGCACTGGTTCCCATGAGTAGACTTCTGGGCAATTTCTCAAAAAACATCTGAGATAGTCCCTTGCCTGTGCTCTGGAAAATGTACAGTCAGAGTGGTACAAAGCTCTGAAATCAAGGGAGACTTCTGCAAGCCCAAATTTGTCTTTTGATACTCTTTCCATATACTCTTTTCCATTTTATTTCCCTTCCTTTCCTTGAAAGTCTTTATGATTTGTAAGAAATGCACTACCATGCCACTGAGTTAGAAGACATAGAGATAATGGAGAAAAGTCTTGGGAGGCTGTAAATGAGGCAATCCAGAACAGAAACAACTCAGGGTGGAGGAAGAAGTGTGTGCATAGGCTGACAGGCCAGGCCAGCCCCTGTAGTTGCCTTGTGTTGAATCTTGGTCTTAGTACTAACCAGCATGTGACTTCTTCAACAAGTCTTTTTCACTTTGCTCATGTGTAAAAGGACAATAACTATAGTACTTACCTCAGTAAAGCTGATGTGGTGATTGAATAGCATATGGCTTATAAAACATTTAGCATAAAATAAACACTCAAAAATTACTAGCCATTATCAACAGGTTAACAAATGTTAGTTATTATTTGAGAAACAAAATGTTTGAAGATAACAGTGAAAGGCAAGAGAACACATGGGAATATGGAAGGTAGCTGTACTGCTAATAGGCTGAGCTGAATCTTAAAAAAGTGTGTGTCCACCTAGGAAATGAGAAAAGAGTGCCTTCCAGGTACAGAGGGCATCATACACAGAGAGTATAGCACCTGGGTAAAAAAATACCATGGTGTAGGTGAAGAACAGCAAAATGGTTAGTACTTTAAAAGCGTGCTATTTAAGACAGGGGAATGTGGGACGTATGATTTCAGAATTAAATAAAGGCTGTCTAATGAAGGCCATAATATTTTATATAAGTAGTTTGTGCCTGTCCCTATGAATGGTAGAATGTCATTGCTGGGTTGCAAGCAAGAGAGTAGTGTGGCCTGTTCTCCCAGACTGTCACAAGAGCACAGATTTACATTTTAAATGCATTACTCTTACCATAGTTTCTTCTCAAAACTCATTCCTATCATTTACTTTTTGGCTCTTGACTTTGATTGCATCCTACACTCATGCATTGGTTTTGATTGTATGTTCTGGTTGTATATTAAATGAGTGTAGCTTTCCTGTAACTACGTTAGAGAAAGGGTAGAATTGTCCTTATTGTCACTATGCAAGTATTTAGCTAGGGAATCATCTTAATGCTCAGATTACTTTGCAAATCAAATATTTCTTATGAAATATGTTGGATTAATATTAAAAATATATGTTTATCAGGTAGGGCAAAGATATAACTATTTTAATAACCTAGTATATAACAGTAGCCATGCAATACTTGTGTTTTGGAAAAATTACAAACTCACTATCACCTAAAATGTTAATGTCCTTTGTCCCTTAACCAATGTATCACACTGTGTCTCTCCTATAACTCATATTCTACGTGGTAAGCATGATGATTTTTCCTACAAGACAAACAGAAGGAAAATTTAATTGAAAACTTCAGGAAATGGAAAGCAATAGAGAAAGTGAGTGAAGGGATTTAAAAGAATACTAGAAATATTGATAAGAATAACAAAATGATTTGGAAAATCCTTAGTACCTGCTCTTAATACTAATGGTTGCATTCTGAAATTCAGCTAAAGAAGCTAAGAGGTGTCAAAAATGTATCACATTATGTTCTAGCAGATGGTTAAGTAGTATTTTTTTGTTAACTCATTTATCTAAAGCTCTTTCATCTGTATTAAAATTGTTCTAAAGGAAAAAAGTTTCAGGAATGTTTGTCATCCTTTATTTTGGGGGAAAAATCCATTTTCTATGATTCCTGTCAAGTGCAAAAACCTATTTAAAGGAATTAGCTGTAATAATTCACTGCTTTGAATTGATTCCTTTTGCAGTATTGCTTCCCACACTTTCATCTTATTTCATTCAAATGTCTATCTTGCAGTTTCAATGATCTACATGTATACAGTGTGAATATATATGTACACTGTGTGTGTATATATATATATAATATGTGTATGCATATATCCTAAGTAACAACAACCTGTTTAAATGCAATATTTGAGACTTACTTTTTTATTATTATTATTATACTTTAAGTTCTGGGGTACATGTGCAGATCGTGCCGGTTTGTTACATCGGTATACACGTGCCATGGTGGTTTGCTGCATCCATACCCCCTTCATCTACGTTAGTTATTTCTCCTAATGTTATCCCTCCTCAATGGCTCCCATCCCCTGCTACCCCTCCCCTAGCTCCCCCATCCCACAACAGGCCTCCACCCTGATGTTCCCCTCCTTGTGTCCATGTGTTTTCATTGTTCAACACCCACTTGTGAGTGAGAACATGCAGTTTTTGGTTTTCTGTTCTTGTCTCAGTTTGCTGAGAATGATGGTTTCCAGCTTCGTCCATGTCCCTGCAAGGGCATGAACTCATCCTTTTTTATGGCTGCATAGTATTCCATGCTGTATATGTGCCACATTTTCTTTATCCAGCCTGTCATTGATGGGCACTTGGGTTGGTTCCAAGTCTTTGCTATTGTAAACAATGTGTAATAAACATATGTGTGCATGTGTCTTTATAACAGAATGATTTATAAACCTTTGGATATATACCCAGTAAGGAGATTGCTAGGTCAAATGGTATTTCTATTTCTAGATTCTTGAGAAATCACCACACTGTCTTCCACAATGCTTGAACTAATTTACACTCTTACCAGCAGTGTAAAAGCATTCCTATTTCTCCACATCCTCTCCAGCATCTGTGGTCTCCTGATTTTTTTAATGATCATCATTCTAACTGGCATAAGATGATATCTCAATGTCATTTTGACTTGCATTTATCTAATGACTAGTGATGATGAGCTTTTTTCATATGTTTGTTGGCTGCATACATGTCTTCTTTTGAAAAGTGTCTGTTCATATCCCTCACCCACTTTTTGATGGGGTTGTTCTTTTCTTGTAAATTTGTTTAAGTTCTTTGTGGATTCTGGCTATTAGCCCTTTGTCAGAATGGTAGATTGCAAAAATTTTTTTCCATCCTGTTGGTTGCCAGTTAACTCTAATGATAGTTTCTTTTGCTGTGCAGAAGCTCTTAAGTTTAATTAGATTCCATTTGTCTATTTTGGCTTTTGTTGTCATTGCTTTTGGTGATTTAGTCATGAAGTCCTTGCATTTGCCAATGTCCTGAATGGTATTGCCTAGGTTTTCTTCTAGGGTTTCTATGGTGTTAAGTCTTATGTTTAAATATTTAATCCATCTGGAGTTAATTTTTGTATAAGTTGTAACAAAGGGATCCAGTCTCAGATTTCTGCATGTGGCTAGCCAGTTTTCTCAACACAATTTATTAAACAGAGAATCCTTTCCCCATTGCTTGTTTTTATCTGGTTTGCCGAAGATCAGATGGTTGTAGATGTGTCGTGTTACTTCTGAGGCCTCAGTTCTTATTGGATGGGAGACTTACTTTTCTTATACAGACTTCCTCATGTCTACCATGCCCTATAATGTCAATCTGTTGCCTGTGTACTCATCTTTTAAATATATTATTCTGCAGGTGTTATATCAACCTTTTTGAAAATTTTGTTTGAGTTCACTGTTTGAGGGTGTCATGTGTTTGTGTGTATGTGTATCTTTATTTCTACAGGAGAGGTGACAGAGACACAGCTTAAAAATAAGCTCAAAAGTTGTAAAACCATTTTAGCAAAGTGTCACAAAAGGAAGACAAATATAAGCAACGTAAAAGTGACTTGTGTTGTTAAATATTAAGATTTATTGTTAATAATCTGAGAATCTGAGAGTTAGTAAAGTGAAGTAGTATGACTAATGTCCTAACAGAATTTGTGCATTCTAGCCTCTTACTTTCCTTCTAAGATATCTCTTGCGGAGGTTGTTCTCTACTTACAGTGACACTCTCATTACTCAACACTGATTTTAGCATGTCTCATTAAAAGCCTATTTCCAACTCCTTGATCTATTTTAATCTTTTGGTCTTCTCATTTTACCATTCTAGCCATGAATACAGACAGACTGCAGGGCAGCTGTAGCAAAATTTAAAGGCATGGGTCAGTATTCATATGCAGTATCTGTGTGGTTCAGAAAAGCCATCCAAAGGATTTTTTTTAAAGCACTAATCAGAAAAACAACTCTAAAGACACTGACACTAAGTAAAGAATTAGGAAGCTTTTTAAGTCATGTGCAGTGGGCTCTGAAGGTGGTTGCCAAGGAGAAGTTCCAAAAAGATCTTGAGCAAAAGGAGCATCAATGAAATAAAGGGCTCAATATACATTTGGATGAATATATTTTAGTATTAGCAAGAAATCTGGTATAATTTTCTATAAATGTGAATTACAACATTTTACTCCTATTCTGAAAAATTTTTAGAGGTTCACAATAATCTAGATAGTGATTTTAAAACTGTTTTTACTTAAATATCCCTAAGGACAAAGAAGAGACAATCAGGAAATTTCTTTGTCTTTGAGTCTTATCTTAAAAATGTGTCTGAATGTTTTATTCATTTCACAATTTAAAAGACTGTATTAAACTGTTGCTATCAAGCAAAACAGATAGACCAGAATGTTGCATCAGGTTTCTCTATATTTTAATAGAACATTGATGTTACCTCCAACATTCATCGGTTTCATGCATCTAAAAAAAATTAACTGAGCACTTGCTATACAGTACAGAGTGTCAAATGATGAAATTGTATGCACCTCACTAGATTTTATCTCTTTATATGAGCATCTTTCACAATAAATTTAATTTCTTGAGAGTAAGGACTCTTTATTATTCACTCTTATATCCCCAGTGACTAGCATAGTCGTTGGAACACAGAAGATGCTGAGAAAATACTGAATAAGTAAAAATGTTTGTTAACAACTATTTCAAAAGTTTATGGTACATTATATATTGCCATTTGAGTTCTTATTCCAGTATCATCCTTCTCAACTCTATTATCTTTATTTATATCAGGGCCAGTGATCTTCATGCTAATCCAAAACTTTTTTTCAATTTTATATATTTTCCAAATATATATGGCTTTTTTGAGCTTTGCACAATAAAGTTTAACATCTAAACTCCTTCTTAAGCAAGATATACAGGACCTATGATTATCTGTCTTGTGCCTGCCTGTTCTTTCAGTGTTAACTCTTACTACTCTTCTTCAACTCAGTACATTCCACATTTTCCACAGCTCTGGGCTCTTACCCATGTTTGCACATATGTTCTTCTATTTTGCCTAGACTTTCCTTCTTTCTTTTGGATCTAGCAAATTTCTACTAATTCTTCGAGACACATCCCAGACATTTCTATATTTAAAAACCTTCCTTGACCAACAGATGTAATCGCTTTTATATGCAATCATTTCCCCTAATTTATACTTTTATTGCTATTATCCCCAAACCATGTTCCAAGGAAACTAGTCCTGCAGAATGCTAACAGTGTATTGCAGGGAATAGGGGATAAAGAATATTCCAGGGTCAAAAAAATGGAAAAATTATGTTTAGTAAAATTAGCAAGTGTTTTTATTCTAGGAATAGTCAGAGCCTTTTCAGTTTTCATGTTTATCGTGAATCTTTAAGAGTAGACTATATAATATGCAGAGTTTCTTATATATCTATTTCTCTATGGAATACATGTTTCACATATTTAACATCCCATGGGACACAAGCATTCTACTGAATGTAGTTTGCAAAAGCTGTTCTATTATGTTACTTACTACAATTATTTTCTTAAAATGTGTGTGTCCTTGAGATCAGGGACTGTGCATTCAGTAACATTTGATCCTCTTTTGCTTAGTAAAATGTGAGTAATTATTTGAATATTGACTTAGTTTACATAAGAAAATATTCTAAATCATATCTCAATGAGAAGACTAAAAAAGTGTCACTTTTCATCCATCGTATTTGCTGTGATTTTATTTGAACTAGTGCATATGAATTTTGGATAAATAAGTAAAACATGTAAATAAAATTTATTTTTTAGTGTACTCTACCTATTTCAATGTTACAGTTTTTCATATGCTCAATATTTTATTGCAGTATATTTTATTGGCCAAGAAACTTTAAAATTAATATACACTAAAATTTTACACTTTTTTAGCACTTAATGTTGATAATTTCTTCATGTTGATCATTATTTTGGACATAGTTGGAATTTTATAAAAGCAAATAAAATTATTTCAACCATATTTAAGTCTGTATTTAAAATATTTAATGGACTACTGGATATAGCTGAATTTGTGCTATAACAGAAATCTCTTCATAGTATTAGGTATAACACCAAAACATTCATACAAAATGATGGCAAAATGTAGCCAAGCTGCAAACGTAGATACTTAGATTTACTGTCTGAAATTTAGTTAGCTTTTATTCTAAATAGATTGTTAGTATTGCTCCCATAATATATTTTAATGAATAACTGGTTTAAAAATACACTAAGAACATTTTCTACCCAATACTAACCCAATTGGTGGCAAGGTAAAGATTTTATAAAAAGAACCTGAATTCGTGTATTTGTTGATTGTTAATTGGTTTGGATGAATTTCTTTAGTTGTTTTATTGAATCCACTAGTGAGTCGATTAAAAGAAATAAAACTTTATCAAACCTGTTTGTGTACACATTCAATGCCATCTTTTAAACATTATTTTCCTGGTGTTAGACTATAGCCTAAGAAGCAAGAGAAGCATTCTACTGCCATTTCTCTTCTCTCTTTCACTTCTATGAAATGATTATTTTCTTCAGATAATTATTTTAAAATCTGGAGAAATATGTTATTGAGAGTAATGTTCATAAGGAACATTGTAAGTGGGTTATTGAAACATTATTCCCAAGTAGAGTTCTTATAAATACAGGAGAATATTGAATAATTAGAACTAATAATTGATTAATAATTAGAACTAATAATTGATCCTTATTGTATTTTTGTTAAACAATTTGACACACTTGCATTCAAAAATTTTATCATTTTTTACTTTGAAAATACAGTTGTATCTTTTAAACTACTCTACCAATGCCCTATTTAAACAATGAAAAAAAGTTAAGACTATTTCTATTCAAAATGAAGGAAAGGACTCAGGCTCATTTTTACTGTTCACCACAATTAAGTGATAAAATCAGTGAGGAGAATGGACCATTTAAATACAACTATTAATCATTCATTTTTATGCGGTTTAACTTTTAATTTTATAATGACAAAAGAGTATAAAATAAAAATATGAGGAATCTCTTTCATCTAAGTTAATATACACATTTAAACAGTCATGAAAATATAAAGATTAGGTTTTTAATAATAGCACTTCAACCCATAATCAGGAACACTCTACTGCAGTCACATACAGCATGGATTGATGGTAGCAGAAACAATGTTCTCGGGTTAGGTTGATTTGATAAGTAAACTAATTAGGTAGAGAAATGTTTAATTCCAATGTGACTGACCAGACTTCGGTGTTTAAGTACTATTTTTATTTGGTCATTTTCTGAGCCTCAAAGTTAAAAAGAGCAAAGAGGATTATAATCTAATCTAATCTTCCTAGTTAATGGTACTACTCTAGATGTTTAGCAACAAGGATTATGGCCTCCCCCAAAATTGCTTTAATTCTTCTCTGCAGCTCAAAATGCCCACTTTTTAAAAAAACTTTCTCTAAAACTATCATGATTTGTTAAATAGATCACTTTTTATAAAGCACTATACTCAGACTTTAATGAACAGGGGATTCATCTAGAAAGTTTGTGAGGATGCAGATTCACAGGACCCAATGCTTTATCTGTTTAATGGTTCTTAGACTGGATTTAGGGGTCTGATTTTAATGAATGGCCTTAAATCTGTTACAGGTGGTTCACAGATCACATTTCAGAAACACTGCAAGAAAGAATAGTTGACAGCCCAAAGAACAATGTTCAAAGGGTACACGAATTCAGATGTGTTTCAGACATCTTGCACACAGGGAAATTCAGTCCACAAGACTGAACATTGCAAGAAGACTTCGCAAGAAGGGAACCTAAGTTATGGTGTGGTGCATGAGTAACGTGGAATGGTGTGCCTAGGAATCCAAGAACATTCTAGCACTCCCTCCTTCCTGCAATGCAAGGGCCAGGCTATAAGGAAATAAGATTTGGCCATAGTCAACTCTCTAAGAAAGGCAGAAACTGCTGGATAATTTAGCCTGATTTGGTGACTTAATTTCAAGTCCCAGTGGATGATGTCACCAAGTTTACCTCTGTACAGTCAGTCTCAAAATGGGTTCATAAACTACATAATATTGAACCAGTAGGTAGTAATCAAAGCAAAGAAAATCATCAGGTAAGAAATGGCAGTCAAAATATTTCAAGACTGTCTTTTATAAATATTGTAGCTGGTCTCTTTTTCCTGGACTCATCCTATGAAAATTAAGAAGTGATTCTTCAAAAGGAGAAAAAAAATGGGATTTTGGTTTGTTTGGTTTGCTCTTTAGCAGACCAGTAACTTGTTGGGTATTGAGTAGTATGATATAAAAGCCTTTTACTTTGTAATTCCTACTTTAAGCATCTGTACTCAGTATTCAAAACAGCACTGGCAACAAGCCAACTATTAAATATTAAATTCCTTTTCTGGCTTTATGGATATTTATTTTAAATGCTACTCATAACTCCTTTTTTTTAAATGCACTTCCGTGCTTTGTTTGAAAACTATTTGAGGATACTATGGAAGAATATGCAAGAAGTAAGAAATTAGTCTACCTTGTCTGCCATAGGACTTTGAGATGCTTTGTTAACCCAGCCAGTGCTTCCCTGTAAGTAAACTTTGGAATATAGTGGAGACAGCTTGTGCAAAATCCAACAACAGTGTCGTATAGTCAGGCTGTGCCATGATGCCTTGATTCATAGGCTAGAAAGACACAAGAATACCATTTGTTATACAAAAAGGCTGATATTAAAACAAACAAATAAAATCTACCTTCCCAACACACACACACACACACACACACACACACATGAATGTAAATACATAGGCAGAATAGATTGTCACTGCCAACAGAATCAAGCCTAGCTCCTTGATGTGATACTTATGGCCCTTCACTATGTAGTACCAATCTGGTAATAATGCTTTTCTTTTTTTCCTTGCCACATCCCTTGACTTGTCCTAAATTTTAGTCAAACTGGAAAACTTATCATTCCCAAACGTACTCTAGGTATTGTGGCTGCACTCTTTTATCACACTCTCTCCTCTATTTGCTGTACTGTTTTGCCCAGACGCAGAATCCTACCAGTCACTTGGGGCTAGCTTAAATGTTCCTTCCACCTAGAAGCTGTCTGTTCTTTATGATCAGAAGGAAATAAATCATTTTCTTTTCGATTTCCATAGCACTTTTATATTTACCTTCTTTTCTAGGTCTTTCCAATTTCTCATTTCTATTGTATTTATCTGCATCTGGATCATCTCCTTTTTGGAAACTATACATTCTTGGGCATCAAGAACTGGTTGTCCCTCCCCTGGAATTGCCTTTAGCAAATAGGTTTATACATGTAGTAAGTATGCAATATGTATTTTTTAATAAGTGTCCTCTTCTGCATGCATTTTGGCTTATCAGTAAGAGTTCAAAATGTGAGCCTTGTAATTTAAACATTAGAATGCTTTCTGACTCTATGTCTACTAATAAAATCTAAAATTGTGTTATAGCAGTTTTTAAATGTGTTTTGGGATCTGCTGTTGTTTAACTTTTAGTATCAGTCATGTCATTGACTATTAAATGCTGCAAGTACCACCTGCTGTCAACTGGCAAATATTCTCCATTTTGTATGTGTACAACTTTCAAGCTCATACAGCATTTTAATGCTGTTTTTACTTGTCCTTTATTCACTTTCAATCTCTCTCTCTCTCTTTTTTTTTTTTTTTTTTTTTTTTTTTTTGTAATAGTATTGCGTTCATGCCCACCCGCGCGGGCCGGGGGGGGGTCGACGCACACAGCCACCCACCCCACCCCCCG
>CAUYLG010045977.1:0-125595 GCA_963573385.1 Cacajao melanocephalus | reverse complement strand
CCCGCAAATCTGACCTCATTCAACACAGGAGAATTCATACTGGCACAAGACCTTATGAGTGCAGTGAATGTGGCAAATCTTTCAGACAGCGCTCTGGCCTCATTCAGCACCGAAGACTTCATACTGGAGAAAGGCCTTATGAGTGTAGTGAATGTGGAAAGTCCTTTAGCCAAAGTGCTAGCCTCATTCAACACCAGAGAGTTCACACTGGAGAAAGACCTTATGAATGTAGTGAATGTGGGAAATCCTTTAGCCAGAGCTCTAGCCTCATTCAGCACCAGAGAGGTCACACTGGAGAAAAACCTTATGAGTGCAGTGAATGTAGGAAACCCTTTACCCACAAATCTGACCTTATTCAGCACCAAAGAGTTCACACTGGAGAAAGGCCTTATGAATGCAGTGAATGTGGGAAATCCTTTAGCCGCAAATCTAACCTCATTCGACATCGGAAAGTTCACACTGAAGAAAGGCCTTAAATGTGAAGGGAAGGTGCTGTTTCTTTATTCAGTATAATAGCTCCGGAGGAGACTGGGAACCATCCTCCTAAATTTAAACTTTGAGCATCTACAATGGGGGATTCTGTGTAAGCTTCAGGTATGTGGGAAGCTTTGAGGAGGTTCATTGTAATTTGTGATCTGCCCAGGGCCATAGTCTGATTTGTGTCACTGCCCATTTCTGAGGCTGAAGCCATTTCACCTGTGCCACCTGGCAGGTGCACACTGTGTGCATGAGTCACTTCCCTACAGTGGTCAAAGAAGCAAACCTCTGTATTCTCTCATTTGCTTGGGGAAATTATTAATAGGTCAAGCAAGTAGGGGGTCCTCATGTCCTTTCTCTGACTTTAGAGTATAGACTGACCCAGTTGTGGTCCAGAGGAGTTAATCTGAATTAGGCTGTCAGCTTTCTAAGAAGGATTACTTTTTTTAGGGACAATGTTGTTCTCACACGATGCTTGTAATGAATTTTTCCAGCTTCTGATTCACCAATTTGGAAACTGCCTGGTGCACATTGCTCTGATTTATAATCTTTTTATAAAGATTGTAAAAAGGCCAGGTGCAGTGGCTTAGGCCTGTAATCCCAGCACTTTGGGAGGCCAAGGCAGGTGGATCACCTGAGGCAAGCAGTTCAAGACCAGCCTGGCCAACATGGTGAAACCCGTCTCTACTAAGAATACAGAATTAGCCCGGCATGGTGGAAGGCGCCTGTAATTCCAGCTACTCGGGAGGCTGAGGCAGCCTCCCACTTGAACCCAGGAGGTGGAGGTTGCAGTGAGCTGAGATCGTGTCATTGCCCTCCAGCCTGGGTGACAAGAGTAAAACTCTTAAAGAACAAAAAAGTTTTAAAAAATTTGTGCGCCTTTAATCTTGGGGGTTCTATTCATTGTGTAGAATGCTTGTAAGCAGAATAGTGATGTCAGCATGAATGGGTGGACACATTTTGTCCACTTTCTGTGCTTAGAAAGGACAATGTGATGGCAGAATAGTGATGTCAGCATGAAGGGGTGGACAGATTTTTCCCACTTCCTCTGCTCAGAAGGGACAGTGTGATGGCAGAAGACAGGTCTTTATCCTGTATTGGTCTACTTGGCCTGCCATCCAAGGCCTCAAAGACTGCCAGGCTTTGTCTTCCTGTACTGTGGTCTGGTGCTATTTTTGTCAGGTCAGAGGTCACCATGAAAAGGACGCAGTTGTAACAATCCCCAGTGCTTCTGTGACCATGAATTTTGTTCACTTGTTCACAAGAAATACCACATAATTCCTAGCACCATTGAGGGGAATCTGTTTCCCAGGTCCTGCAAAGGAGCCATGTGCCATGACATATACGTCAGTGTAGGCTGGTTCCATTTGTTTTCAGACCATAGATATAGAGGTTAAATTCCAGACACAACTGTAATTGGGACTGAAACTCTGGGTAGATGGGGAGTGGAAAAGACTGCAGTAAATTAGAGGTAATGCCTCTTCTAAAAGTTCCTCTACAAATTTTTCAGTGAATATAGCTGTGTGGGACAAATGTGTACAGAAATTCTGAGGATCTTTATAACCATTTCCTATCGCTGAGATCATTGTCAGAAAATAGTCTATAAAGATTTTGTGGCTCCTTGCATCCTCTCTGGACTGTTTACCTCAAGGCCATTGCTATGCAGGTAGGAGAACAAGAATAGAGAGAAGGATCATTCTGCAGTCCAGGGATGTGGCTTTTGTGACTCAGCCAACGTTCCTATTAATTCATGTGGCAACAGCCTTCATTGCTTGCCAAAATTTGCTGCTTCTGGGGCAAGGTTGCCTCTCTCAGAGCATGAGGAGAGAGAGAGAGAAAGATGGTGGAGTCCATATCAAGTTGCCAACCTGACTTTCAAAAAAAAAAAAAGTGCAACATCTAGGCTCTTATTTTGAACCACTTTTTTAAGCTTTATGAAGGTCTAATTTGTACAACTGACATGCAACAAAGTACAGGCATTCAAAATGTACAGTTTGGCAAAGCCATGAAACCATCATCACAATCATGAAAATGAATTTATCTGTTACCCATATATTTTCCTTATATCCTTTTATAATCTCCCTCTGCCTTCCCTAGCTCTTTGGGGATCAAATGATTTCCTTTACAGTAAATTAGTTTGCGTTTTCTGGAATTTTTTAATGAGATATATTTATATATACATATATTCTTTCTGGTTCTCTTGCTGTATAATTATTTTGAGATTCAACAATGATGAATGTGTTGCTGAGTATTATGCTTTTCTATGGATAAGTCACTGTTTATCCATGCGTTTAAGGACATTTATGTTATTTATGGATTTTAGTATATTACAAATAAAGCTGCTGTAACTACCTGCATTTGGTTCTTTATATGGACATGTTTTATTTTCCTTGTGTTAATAACTGAAACTGTAATATCTGAATTACAATGTAGGTGAATGTTTAACATTTTAAGAAATGCCTAACTTTGATCTAAATGGATGTTTCCTGTTTTATTCCCACCAAGGGTTTGTGAGAATTCCAGTTCCTCTACATCCCTGCCAGTGCTTCATGTGGCCAGTCGTTTTAAATTTTAGCTCTTTTAATATAAGAGTAATGGTATCTCACTGTAGTTTTCGTTACACTTCCCTAAAACTTCATGATACTGAGCATTTTTAAATGTTTTTATTTGCCACCTATGTGCCTTCTTTGTTGGTAAAATATCTGTTCATATGTTTTTCCTACTTTTTTCAGATGAGTTTATATTTTTTAAAAAATAGAAACATTGCAGAATAACTGTCTTTAGTAACAAAGACATGTTGGAATTTTCCTCATTCTTCTATGATATAGTTTCCTTTTTTTTTTTTTTTTTTTTTAAAGACGGGGTTTCACCAGGTTGGTCCGACAGGTCTTGAACTCCCAACCTGAGGTGATCCGCCTGCCTTGGCCTCCAAAGTGCTTGGATTACAGGCGTGAGTAACCACGCCCGGCCTTTTTTTTTTTTTTTTTTTTTTTAAAAAGATGGGATTTCACCGTAATGGCCAGGCTGGTCTTGAACTCCTGACCTCAGGTGATCCACTTGAGGCCGATATAGTTTCTTTACTCTGTTTAGCAATTGTTTTTCTATTGGAGGAAATTTTTTTTTCTTTTTCTTTTTTTTTGAGTTGCCCAGGCAGAGTGCTGTGATGCCAGCATGGTTCATTGCAGCTTCAACATTCCAGGCTCAAAAGATTCTGCTGCCTCCACCTGCCAAGTAGCTGGGACTACAGGTGCATGGTTGACTTTGCCTGGCTAATTATTTTTGTAGAGATGGGGTTTTGCCATGTTGCCCAGGCTGGTCTTGAACTCCTAGACTAGAGATCCTCCCACATTAGTCTCCTAAAGTGCTGGGATTACAGATGTGAGCCACCGTGCCCAGCCCTCAATTTTGTTGTCATTTTTTCATTATTTATTTTAATTTATTTGAGACAGAGTGTTGCTCTGTTGCCCAGGCTGGAGTGCAGTGGCACAGTCTCACTCACAGCAACCTCAGCCTCCCAAGTAGCTGGGACTACAGGTGTGTATCACCACACCCAACTCATTTTTGTATTTTTAGTACAGACAGGGTTTTACTATGTTGGCCAGGCTGGTCTCGAACACCTCCGCCTGCCAAAGTATTGGGATTACAGGTGTGAACCACTGTGCCTGGCCCAAATTTTTAATTTTCTTCTTCTTATTATTATTATTATACTTTAAGTTCTAGGGTACATGTGCAGAACATGCAGGTTTGTTACATAGGTATACATGCGCCATGTTGGTTTGCTGCATCCATCTGCCTGGTCATCTGCATTAGGTATTTCTCCCAATGCTCTGTCCCCAATCCCCCACCCCCTGACAGGGCCCTGTGTGAGATATTCCCCTCCCTGTCTCCATGTGTTCTCATTGTTCAACACCCACTTATGAGTGAGAACATGTGATGTTTCGTTTTCTATTTTGTGTCAGTTTGCTGAGAATGATGGTTTCCAGCTTCACCCATATCCCTTCAAGGGACATGAACTCATCCTTTTTGGTGGCTACATAGTATTCCATGGTGTATATGTGCCACATTTTCTTTTTATCCAGTCTATCTTTGATGGGCATTTGGGTTGGTTCCAAGTCTTTGCTATTGTAAACAGTGCCGCAGTAAACATATGTGTTTGTGTGTCTTTATAATAGAATGATTTATAATCCTTTGGGTATATACCCAGTAATGGGATTGCTAGGTCAAATCGTATTTCTATTTCTACATCCTTGAGAAATCGCCACACTGTCTTCCACAATGGTTGAACTAATTGACACTCCCACCAACAGTGTAAAATTGTTCCTATTTCTCCACATCCTCTCAAGCATCTGTTGTCTCCTTTTTTTAATGATCGCCATTCTAACTGGTGTGAGATGGTATCTCGATGTGGTTTTGATTTGCATTTCTCTAACAACCAGTGATGATGAGCTTTTTTTCATGTTTGTTGACTACATAAATGCCTTTTTTGAAAAATGACTGCTCATATCCTTTGCCCACTTTTTGATGGGGTTTTTTTTTCTTGTAAATTTAAGTGCTTTGTAGATTCTGGATATTAGCCCTTTGTCAGATAGGTAGATTGCAAAAATTTTTTCCCATTCTGTTGGTTGCCAGTTCACTCTAAAGATAGTTTCTTTTGCTGTGCAGAAGCTCTTTAGTTGGATCCCATTTGTATATTTTGGCTTTTGTTGCCATTGCTTTTGGTGTTTTAGTCATGAAGTCCTTGCCTATGCCTACATCCTGAATGGTATTGCCTAGGTTTTCTTCTAGAGTTTTTATGGCGTTAGGTCTTAGGTGTTTTTTTTTAATTATTATTTTTATTTTTTATTTTTATGTTGGTTTCTACCAAAGGTCTTATGTTTAAATCTTTAGCTTAGGGATTGCATAATTTTCTTTTAAAAATTCCTGAATATCCGTATAAGAAAAGTGACTGCTACCTTCCTTTACCTGGTATTGTATAACAGAAGTCATGTGAGTTTGCTCTTCAACCAATATTTATTAGACATGCTGAGTAAGAACCAATAAGATTGCCAGAGCCTAACAAGTTAATACAAAACAGTATAGATACCTGGTGTACAAAAGGTGATTACCACTTTAATTAAGGACATGTTAGAAGCTAGAGGGCTGATACCAACAAATTTCCTCTTCAACCCTCTGTGAAACCCAGACTCAGGCTTATAGCAAAAACACATAGGCAGCACACAGGGGTGACTGCTAGGTTTTTGGAGCAGAAATCTTCCATTTGAGATGCAATTACTAGCTGGCTATTGGGGTTTAATTGAGACTGCCCATATCACTGAAGAACATAAAATCCTGAAACCTGAAATACCCAGAATGTCTTTGGTGATGTTAGAGAAACATTCTAATAAGGAAGACAGTGCCCAGAAGAGAACCCTAATAAAATGGAAAGGGTTTGCACAGGAACATATTACCAGGTGAATGTTGTTAAAACGCACGTTCTGAATGAAAAGACTCCCCGTAAACAAGCTTTGTGTGAGCAACAAGGCTGTTTATTCACCTGGGTGCGAGTGGGCTGAGTCCAAAAAGAGTGCAGGGTGGCGGGATAGGAGTTGGTTTTATAGGTTTGGGGTAAGCGGTGGAAAGTTAGAAAAGTTACAGTTTAGGGTGGTTTTTTGCAAGCTGGGAGGGGGTCATAGGGTCTGGAATCAGGAGTGTGCCCTAGTGAAGCACTGAACCTCAAGGTAGTCTTGGGGACCTACTAAAAACTGTATTATGTATTTTGGTTGATTCATTTTTATTTTTATTTTTTCTAGAGATAGGGTATCACTCTGTCACCCAGACTGGAGTGCAGTGGCATGTCCACAGCTCACTGCAGCCTTAACTCCTCAAGGCTCCTCCAGTCTCAGCTTTCTGAGTAGCTAGGACTACAGATGTATGCCACCACACCCAGCTTATTTATTTATTGCAGAGATGGGATCTCACCATGTTGCCCAGGCTAGGCACAATCTCCAGCATCAAGTGATTCTGCTTCCTTGGCCTCCCAGATTGCTGGGATCACAGGCATGAGCCACTGCACCTGGCATTGATTCCCTAATTGTAGTGTAAAAGAAAAACAAATTTGGACAGTATTACTGTGTCATTGCCTGAGAAAGCAGTTGGGCTATTTAATCTATTCAGTGAGTTATACTCAAGTATTACCAACATTTATTTTAATGTTCAAATTCTCCGAGATTTTGGACAGTGGGAACTCACTAAAGCTGTAGGCTCTCTGCTTTTTTATGTCAATATTATTGAAAATTTCATTACTTTCTGATGCAAAAATATTTTCAGGCTCATGTTGTGCCTTTCCTGTCCCAGCCCTGGAATCAGCCTCTTTTCCAAGGAGCTCTGGTTTTCTTCAATAGATAACAATGCTTGTAAATATTAGTAAGCATTAGCTGTCTTCTTTTCTACTGGCAAATCATTGATTGATTGGTCCTCTTGGGGAGAAAGCAGATACATACACCTGCACACATTTCTATACAAATTCATTTCTATAGCTATATTTACAACTGCAAAGACTTTTCAGATATTTGAAATGACTCATGGGACGCTGAAAGCACTCTCTCATAAGGCTTTTATTTAAATATGAAGCATATAGCACAGCTAGAGAAAGACAGAATAGGCCAACATCAGGGCTCAGAAAGATCTGGACATATGACCTTCAGGATCCTTATTCGCAAATGGACATGCTTCATCTTTGGACTGTGCCACTAATATCTATGTAATGGAGCTTGATTTCAGAAGAATTAATAACAGAAATTCCCAGTAAGGACTATCATGTCCCTTTGGCTGCATGACCCAAGCCAGCCTAGCCATTGATGCCAGGTAAAAGCCAGCTGTAAAGACACGAAAAGATTACAGAGTTTAAGCAGCACATTGTAGCTCCCGCTCCCTTTCTTTGCCAAGAGTCAAACTAGATACCCAGATGTCCCCAGAGATAAGCATAAAATTTCCTATTCCAGCTATAAAGTATTTCTCTTCTCCACAGTTGTCTCTTTGTTGACTTGGTAGTTTTAATTACAACTCACTCCTTCTTAACATTCTCCTATATCAGTTTAACTATTTATAGGACAGAATAAGCAAAAAAGGCAGCTGTCAGATACTTTGTGTATTATATGAGATGTGGATATTGCTTCAAAATATTGCCAAAAAAAAATAGCCCAGCACAAAGATGTTCATAATCATGCAAGAGATTGGCAACTATTTTACCTCCTTCTGTCATCAACTTTAAGAATGGTATCAATAGACTTACTCAATTCAAAGTTAATTCTAGTTCCTCTCCTAGCCAATATTTTCCATGGATAGAACATCTTGTGGTTGTTTTAATTAAATTTCTTACTTCATTTTGTAATCTATATCAGTATTGTCGTAAGTTTTATTTGAAATGTGTTAGTCAATTTGTGATGCCATAAAGGAATACCTGAGATTGGGTAATTGCAAAAAAAAAAGGAAGATGTATTTGGCTCACAGTTCTGCAGATAGTACATGAAGGAAAGTGCTGGTATCTGCTTTTGATGAGTGCCCACGAAGCTTACAATTATGGCAAAAAGTGAAGGAGAGCCAGTGTGTCACATGGTGAGGGAGGGAGCGAGAGAGGTAGAGAGGAGGTGCCAGCCTTTTCTAAACTACCAGATCTTGCATGAATTCAGTGAGAACTCACTACCACGAGGACGGCACCAACCCATTCAGGAGGGATCAACCCCCATGACCCGAAGACCTCTGACTAGGCCACCTCCAACGTTGAAGGTCACATTTCAACTTGAGATTGCAGGGAACATACATCCAAACCATATCAGAACCCATCAAATGTATTTGTAATACCAAATACACCAGTATTACACCAAATAGCAGATACATTATGAGTTTGATCATAATCATTACAAAACAAGTCAAAATTACAGTATATTTTCTACCTTTCCTTCAAATTGGGGTTCTTGCCCATGTACCAAATATATGTTTTTTAGACATAGGTTCTCACTCTGTCACCCAGGCTGGAGTGTAGTGGCACGATCTTGGTTCACTGCAGCCTCAAGCTCCAGGGTTCAAGTGACCCTCCCACCTCAGCCTCCTTAGCAGCAGCTTATATACCATATATTGTCCTACAAAAGGGGTTAAATCCCGGGCTAAGTGTCAGCCAGATCATTTACTAATTTTTATTTTTTTGACTCTTTGTCACCCAGGCTGGAGTGCAGTGGCGTGATCTCAGCTCACAGCAACGTCCGCCTCCTGGGTTCAAGCGATTTCTTCTGCCTCCACCTTGAGTAGCTGGGATTACAGGTGTGCACTACCATGCCTGGCTAATTTTTGTATTTTTTTTTTTTTCAGTAGAGATGGTTTCACCGTGATGGCCAGGCTGGTCTGAAACTCCTGACCTCAAGTGATTCACAGGCCTTGGCCTCCCAAAGTGCTGGGATTATATGTATGAGCCACTGAGCCCGGCCCAGTCAGAGAATTTGTATGTTCTTGTGAGGGTAGAGTATATGCATATTGGGGCCTATCCCCAATGAATGAAAATTGGCTTTGATTTCTTTATGGAAAAGAAGGCATCAGCCAAATGTAGTATAGAATACCGATCACTCTGAGCTTGTAGCACAGGTTTAGTTGTTGATGCCGTATCACACATAGCTGATTAAATGGGGGGACACTAATTTATCAAGTCTTCCATAATCTATATTTAACTTATCAGATCCATCAGCTTTTCTTCCAGGCCATCCTAGACCGAGGCTGGAGTGGTGCAAGCACAGCTCACTGCATCCTCAAACTCCTGGGCTTGCATGATCCTCCCCTCAGCCTCCTGAGTATCTAAGATTACAGGCATATTCCACCACACTCACCTAATATGTTTTCAAATTTTTTGTAGATAGTAGGTCTCACTATGTTGCCCAAGCTGGTCTCAAACTGCTGGCTTCAAGTGATCCTCCTGCCTGGCCTCCCAAAGTGCTGGGATTACAGGAATGAGCCACCACACCCAGCCCATCCTAGACTACTAAACAGGGAATTTTAGTAATATACCTGCATCTAAAAGATCCTTAATTCAAGTCAACTTTTATTTCCCCCAGGAATTCTGTGTTCTAAGTTAACCACTTGAGTGACCTTAGCTAATTCTAAAGGTTCCCATCTAGCATGCTCAATTAAAACAGGACTAAAAGCAGATTTATATGGCATCCTATCAATTCCAATATTGCATTATGGTAAGGGTGAGGCAAAAATCATATTTAATTCCTGTCCATAAATTCCTTTATAGACCATATTTCTCCAGCTGCAAGCCTTCTAGCTGTATCACTATATTCTTGTAATTATATTTCCCTTTATATTAGCTAATTAAGTTATAGCAACATTGATTATCAATTGTAGTAAAGTTTTCTCTGCCTGAAGACCATATACTTCATTCCAATGAAAGTGAACTTGAGGTCCCAGCTAGAGGTCATGGGACTCCAACCAGCTTGTTGTGAAAGGAAATTAAATTTTGGGACCCCAAACCCATTTAGCCCAGGGGAAAAAAGTCAAGCTGGGAACTGGGTCATGCAAACCTGCCTCCACCTTTTGGTTCCTAAATAAAATGGCTACAAAATAAAAAAGGTACCTGCCTTCCCCATATTTTGCCCACAAGAAAATTACTGGTGAGCTGTTAAAGCTTTACCATGACAAGCCGGGTGCAGTGGCTCATGCCTGTAATCCAGCACTTTGGGAGGCTGAAGTGGGCGAATCACCTGAGGTTGGGAGTTAGAGATCAGCCTGACCAACATGGGAGACCCTGCCTCTACTAAAAATACAAAATTAGCCAGGCGTGGTAGCACATGCCTGTAATCCCAGCTATTCAGGAGGCTGAGGCAGGAGAATCCCTTGAACCTCAGAGGCGCAGGTTGCGCTAAGCCCAGATTGCATGCTACTTGCACTCCAGCCTGGGCAATAAGAGCCAAAAAAAAAAAAAAAAACCAAAACTTTACCATGGCAATGCAAATTGATAGCTTATCTTTATAGGTGCAGTCATCCCGGCCTGCCAAACACAGAATGCCTATTGGATTGTTCCCCTACCGCATTTTCTGTGTTATCTTACGTAAAATGCAGACTCCCCACATCTTTCTTTTTGCTTTTATGTGAAAAATGATTGAGACCTATCATTTTCTTTGACATCATCAGTCATAATACTCCCCATTTGCCTTCCTGGTTCTAATCAGAGCAGGCTCTGAAGAGATCATACTTGTCACCTTTTTATAATTTTGACATTTTGAAAAATTATCAAGACTAGGGTGAATTAATTAGTTCCAGATCTTTGAATAATTGGCTAACCATTTTTACAGTGACTCAATACTTTTACTAACTACTCCATCTTCCTTTCCTGTTTAAGGTCATTTTTAATCAACCATCTAAACAATTTTATCCAATTCAGTTTTCCTGAAGGTTTCTTCCATCTCTTATTTTTAGTTTTACCTTTTTTCTGAAGGATTCTTAATTTTCCCTCCCCCTCCAGTATTGTCTCATTCAAGAGAGCTCAATAAGGAGGTCCATAACATTATGCCTCATATCATGTTGTCACCCCTTTTACCGTGACATCAATTAGCTGGATCAGCAGGATGGAATTCAGAAAAGGTATAGTAGAGTACTTAATTACAGGCTAGAATCTACAGCTGATAAAGTTTAGATATGTGTCCCTTCCAAATCTCATGCTCAAATGTGACACCCCACCAATGTTGGAGGAGGTGGGCCTAATGGGAGGTGCTTGGGTCTTTTGCAAGACATTTAGTTATCCCCTCCAACCCATGGGCTCCAGGTCCCACTTATGTTCTTCTTCCTGTTTGTGAATGAACCACATAATTTGTGCAACCTCAACCCAAGGACTAGAAGCCAACCTATTCACAAAAAATTTTCCTCACCAGCCTTTACCATATTTCATTCTGCCCAATAACTCCTTAGCCGTAATTATTTGAAATGGACTCATAGATCATATCAAATATCCAATCTTCATCACCAACTGAAAAAATTTCACAAATGTAATTGAAAATACTTGCAAAACTCCTTAGAGCATATTCATGTGATTATGCTCTGGACTGCCACAGAGCATACTAACGTGAGTATTGCTTGGACTGCTAAGGCCTGTGTCCAGTGTGAAATTCCCAATGGCGGGCAAGGTTCAGCCTCCAGGCAAAGGCTTTCCTGCATCTGCTGCACTCATTAACTGCTGCTAGTTCCCCATCATACAGTAAGCTGGGGGCATTGTCCTAAGGGTCTCCCACATTTGTTACACTCCTAAAGCTTTTCTCCAGCATGAATCCTCTGGTGCAGAACAAGTGTCTGTTTCCGGATGAACTCTCTCCCGCAGGCACTACACACATAAGGCCTTTCCCCAGTGTGGACTTTCCAGTGCCTGATGAGGTTGGGTCTTTGAGTGAAGGCTTTCCCGCACTTGCTGCACTCATAAGGCTTTTCTCCAGAGTGAACTTTCTGGTGCTGAATGAGTTTAGAGACGCAGCTAAAAGCTTTACCACATCTGCTGCACTCATAATCACTACTGTGAATTCTCCAGTGTACATTAAGGTGGGAGCTTTGGCTAAAGGCCTTCCCACATTCACTGCACTCATAAGGCCTTTCTCCAGTGTGAGTTCGTTGGTGCAGAACAAGTGTGTGTTTCCGACTGAACTCTTTCCTACATTCGCTGCATACATAAGGCCTGGCTCCTGTGTGAACTTCCTGGTGTCGAATGAGATTAGACTTACTGCTAAAGAATTTCCCACATTTGCCACACTGATAAAGTCTTTCACCTGTGTGAACTCGCCTGTGCTCAATCAGGCCAGAGATTTGTCTAAAAAATTTCCCACATTCGCTGCACTCATATGGCCTTTCTCCAGTGTGAACTGTCTGGTGTTTAAAGAGGTCATAGCTTTGGCTGAAGAATTTCCCACATTTGCTACACTCATAAGGCCTTTCTCCAGTGTGGATTCTCTGATGCCGAGCAAGTGTGTCTTTGCGGGTAAAGGCTTTCCCACATTCACCACACTTGTGATACCTCTGTCCCATGCAAAAGCCACTTACAGGCTTAATATTCTTGTGGGGCTTCATCCTGCTGTGAGAGGCCTGATGCTGAAGGCCAGATGTGGCTGAAAAGTCTCTCCTTCCTTTCCCACATGTGAGGGTCTTCTCTGGCATATGGACTCTGCAGCTTTTCCCAGAGTCTCTGCCCTCCTTCCTTTGGAATGGTTTCCCTCCATTGGGCTGGTTCAGGTGCTGGTCAAACTTCGTACTGAACCAGAATTGCCTTCCACATGACCCACACAAGTACGGTTTCTGCCTGGCTTTTCCTCCATGGTATTTAGTGAGGTGTAAGATATCTTTCAGTATGGGGCCACATATGTCACATGGGTGAGTCTGCAGCTCTGCCATGAGAGTCCTGACCTGTGACACTCCTGCTGCAGAAATGCCCTGCTCAGAAGATACCACCTCATCCTCCACTCCATGCCAACAACCTGGAAACACAGAAATGCTGATTACATGCATGTTTACGGGTGGGAAGGGGCAACCCCATCATATATGTGTGTTTGACATACGAAGGAATAAGGTGATGAAACTGTTTCAAGATGAGAGGCATGGTCAGAGTGAGGAAGGAACAGCTTGAGGTATTGAACCTGGAGGTCATACCATGGGGGAGGGCCAATGAAGAGTCAGGATATAAAAATAGAACCAGGCCAGGCATGTTGGCTTATGCCTGTAATCCCAGTAGTTTGGGAGGCAGAGGTGGGTGGATCACAGTGTCAGGAGTTCAAGACAAGCCTGGCCAATCTGGTGAGACCCCGTCTCTACTAAAAATACAAAATTTAGCCGGGCGTGGTGGCAGGCACTTGTAGTCCCAGCTATTCAGGAGGCTGAGGCAGGAGAATCACTTGAACCTGGGAGGCAGTGGTTGCAGTGAGCTGAGATCATTTCACTGCACTCCAGCCTGGGTGACAGAGTGAGACTCCGTCTCCCAAAACAGAATGGAACCAAACAAATGACTTCCAATAGTGCCTTGACTGTTAGTGACTCGTGAGTGCTATGAAAAATGTATCCAGTCCCAGGAAAATCCAACTACAAGTGAGCAGTTGGTGTTCAAAGACTAAGAATATATGCACATCTTGTGAACACTAATTGCAGGTCAATATTGCCAAAAAAAAGTGCAGACAGAATAGTGGGAAAACATGGGTGTAAGGTGAAGGCCAGAGGTGAAGAATGGTAAGGGTCTAACAAACTAGAAATGCTATATCTTCATGTCAAGAACAGGGAAGGACAGATAGAAATGCTGTGTGGCCATTGGCCCTGGAAACAAACACTGATGTGAACAGTAAATGTTGCCAGTTTTGAACCCAGCTTGGACATCATGCCCTTCGCCAATGTCCACTCACCAGGTCTAGGTCCCCTCTGGGCCTCTCTTCCTGTCGCTGAAGTCATATCCACCTGGTCATACACCCAGGGCTCTTCTCCTTGCTCTAGTTTCATGACTGCATCTGATCTGGAAAATGCAATTCCTAAGGGAAAATCAGAACATGTGAGCAACCAGTACTGTCCCATGGCAACCCCACTCTATGATGGACTACAGATAAGAAAAATAACCTGGGCGGAGTTGTGCAGGAATAGCCCAAAGGTCCCCTGTAAGTGACTGTGCAAGTGCCTATAACTCCTGGCAAGATCAGACCCTAGAAAATGTCACCTGCGCTGGGTGCAGTGGCTCACACCTGTAATCCCACACTTTCAGAGGTCAAGTTAGGTGGATTACTTCAGCTTAGGAGTTCAAGACCAGCCTGAGCAACATGACAAAACGCCATGTCTACAAAAAAAATTAGCTGGGCATGGTGGTGCATGCCTGTAGTCTCAACCATTCAGGAAGTAAGAGGATGGCTTGAACCTGGGAGGTAGAGGTTGCAATGAGCTGAGATCGTGCCACTGCATTCCAGCTTTGGCAACAGAGCCAGACTCTGACTCAAAAAAAGAAAAAAAAAATGTCACCTGGAGAAAGGGGCAGAACCTTGGGCACAGAGACACCATAATTTCGGACAGAGTCACCAGTGCAGAAAGTGACCAGACCTAGTGAGATCCACTGGGCAAACCACAAGTCTCATAACCCCAAACCTTTGGCTGCAAGGCTTTAGGACTGCTCAGCAAGTAGGGAGGACACTCCATACAGCTTAGCCCTGGCACCCTCAGCACTTACTCCAGGAAACTGCTAAAGGAAGCAGTGCTCACGACCATGGGAAGAAAAGAGTGGTACCTGGGCAAAAGGAGAAAAGCATGAGGACCTTACCCAGTGAGGCTAAAAGTGCAAAGTTCTCCAGCATCACATCATGGTACAGAAGTCTCTGAGCATCATCAAGAAGCTCCCATTCTTCTCGAGAGAAGTATACAAACACATCCTCAAAGACCACACAACCCTGCAAAGAAAGGGACAGCAAGAACCATAAAAAGTCTCTTGACCAGGTATGGTAGCAGGCACTTGTAATCCTAGCTACTCTGGAGGATGAGGCAGGGAATTGCTTGAACTCGGGAGGTGGAGGTTGTAGTGAGCCGAGATCATGCCACTGCAGTCCAGCCAGGGCAACGGAGTGAAACTCTGTCTCAAAAAATAAAATAAAGCAACAACAATTTGTTAAAGACTACAAATTGTAAAAAAGATGTAAAATGTAATGTGAAAAACAAAATGTGGTAGAAGGGTGACCAAAAGTGTAAAATTTGTGTATGGGATCAAAATTAAAGTGCTATCAACTTAAAAGAGCCTGTTTATCTATAAGATGCTTTATGTAAGCCTCAGAATAACCACAGAGGCTTATAATAGATAACACAAAAGATAAAAAGAAGAATCAAGGCATACCACTACAGAAAGCCATCAAACCACAAAGGAAGAAAGCAATAGAGGAAGAAAGGAACAAAGCATTTTCAAAATAACCAGAAACCAATTAACAAAATGGCACTAGTAAAGCCTTAACCTTACTGAACCTCTAAAACTACTGGAAGAAAACAGAGGGAAAGTTTCATAACATTTGGTCTGGGCAGAGATTCTTTAGATATGACCCCAAAAGCACAGGCAATGAAAGCAAAAATAGACAAATGGGATTGCATCAAACTAAAACGTTTTTGCACAGCGAAGAAAACAGTAAGTGTGAAGAGACACACTGGAAGAAAATATTTACAAATCATACACGAGTCATACCCCAAATATAAAGGAACTCAAACTACTCAATAAAGAGAAAACAGTCCTGTTAAAAGTATACAAAGGATCTGAATACACATTCATCTCTTTTTTTTTTTCTGTTTTTTGTTTTTAACAGGCCCAATAACACTTCTACTGAATAGATATTTGTCAAGACATACAAATGTCTAACGATATATGAAAAAAACGCTCAGTATCTTCAAACATCAGATAAATGCAAATTAAAACAATGAGATATTACCTCATACCTGTAAAATTGGCTGACATCAAAAAGATCAAAGATAACCAGCCTTGTCAAACATGCAGAAAAGAGACTCTCATATGTTGTTGGTAGTACTGTGAATAAGCGCAGCCATTTTGGAAAAATGTATGGAGGTTCTTCAGAAAACTAAAAATAGAATTACCACATGATCCAGCAATCCCACTACTGAGTATATTCCCAAAAAAGTTGAAATCAGTATGCCAAAAAGACGTCTGTACTCCGATATTCAATGTAGCAGGATTTACAATGGCCAAGATTTGGAACAACCTAAGTACCCATTAACAGATGAATGAATTTTTAAAATGTGTCTATATGCAATAGAATGATATTAAGTTTTTTGAAAAGCAGGGAATTCTGTCACAAAATAATATGGATAAAATTAGATGACATTATGTTAGGTGATAAGAACAGACATAAGACAGAAAAATGTTGTATGATCTCACTTACATGCAAAATTTTAAAAATCCAACTCATAGAAGTAGAGAGTAGAAGGGTAGTTACCAGAGACTGCAGGTGGGAGGAGAGTTGGGCAGAGAAAGGGAAGAGACTAGTTGATGGGTACAAAGTTAAAGTTAGGAGGAATAAGTTCTGGTGTACCATTGCACAGCAAGGTGACTTTAGTTGGTAATCACATATATTTCAAAATAGCTAGGCTGAGCGCAGTGGCTCACGCCTGTAATTCCAGCACTTAGAGAGGCCAAGGTGGGCAGATCACAAGGTCAGGAGTTTGAGACCAGCCTGACCAACATGGTGAAAAAAAATAAAGTGGCCAGGCATGGTGGCTCACTCCTGTAATCCCAGCACTTTGGGAGGCAGAAGGGAGTGGATCACCTTAGGTCAGGAATTTGAGACCAGCCTGGCTAACACGGTGAAATCCCGTCTCTACTAAAATACAAAAATTAGCTGGGAATGGTGGTGCATGCCTGTAATCCCAACTACTGGGGAAACTGAGGCAGGAGAATCACTTGAACCCAGGAGGCGGAGGCTGCAGTGAGCTGAGATCGCTCCACTGCACTCCAGTCTGGGCAACAGAGTGAGACTCTGTCTCTAAATAAATAATAAAGATAAACTAAAACTAAAGCCAGGTGCAGTGGCTCACACTTGTAATCCCAACACTTTGGAAGGCTGAGGCCGGTGGATCAGTTGAGGTCAGGAGTTCAAGACCACCTGGGCCAACATGGTGAACGTTGCCCCCTCCCCCCCCACCCCCTGACTAAAAATACTAAAGTTAGCCAGGTGTGGTTGGGGGCACCTGTAATCTCAGCTACTCGGGAGGCTGAGGCAGGAGAATCTCTTGAACCTGGAAGATGGAGGTTGCAATGAGCCACTGCACCCCACCCTGGGTGACAGTGAGACTTCGTCTCAAAAAAGTAAAAACAATTAAATAAATAAGCTAAAAGAAAACACACAAATGAGAGTGAGAACATCAGACAGTAGCAAATTGATAGCACACTACACATGGTTGCCATCCCAGGCCAAACTCCTCATACCCTACAGCGCTCTCCTACAAACACTGAAAAGAACCTTTTCAAATGCCAGGACCCTTCTCTTCGGCAGGGGGAGTCTCAAGAATTCCCACTCCCCCTTACCTGCAATCCAGTTTCAGCGTTCTCACCTCTTACCCCAGAGAGCATCTGAAATTAACATACTTAAGACTGCCCCATTTAAATGTGATCTCCTGGCCTTGACCTAGTCCAGACCACTCCCTCTGCCCCAAAGACATTTTAAGTCCAGCCCCTTCCCCACAACTTCAGACCTCTCTAGTTGCCTACGTGAGGAAGCAGCCACTCTTGAGACATCTGAGCCATCATTCCGAAATCCAAACGTTCATGGAAAAATACAACAAAACACCTTGCTCTTTCATGCCTTGCTTTCAATTATAGGTGCATATGATGGAGCAGAAAATCCTGTTGTTTCATATTTAAAACCTACCCAGAATATTATCACTTCTACCTACTCACCTGCCACCACCAAGGCATTCCTGGAATCCACTGCAGCACCTCCTTACCGGTCTCCTCGTACCCATCCTTACAGTCCTCAGCCCAAACTAATGTTCTCTCCTCAGCAAATTTCGACACACTTAATCCCAGCTAAGATCACGTCCTATTCAAAACCCTCAAGTAATTTCAACGCTTTCAGAATGAAGGGACAACTTCTCAGTCTTAAGCCTGCCATTCCAGGCAGTTCCTCAAACTCTGCTCCATGCTGACGAGAACCCTGTCTCCCAAAATCCCACGGGTCAACAGCACCCGCGACGCTTTATCCGCGCCGTCCCCTCCGCCCGTAATTCTACACCCACCCACACCGAGATAGGACTCTGCCCAAGAGTGCGTCGCTATCCTGGGACAAAAGGGCTGCAGGGACTTTATGATTCGGAGAGAAAGGGTGGCTGAGGGCCCGGAGGACACAGCACCCACCCGTGCGGAGTCGGTTAGCTCCGCCACAGGACCGTGGGCGCGGACAGCTGCTGGAAGTGGCAGACGTCTCGATCCGGGACGCAGGCACTTCCGTCTCCGCAGAGCTTCGGGCGCGTCTGGGGACACGGGAGACAACATCTCCTTCGCGCTTTCCCGACAGCTCCACCTGCGGCTCACCCAAGTGTTACAGAGCCCCAGCCAGGTGCAGCCTCACAGAAACAAACAAAATGTCCCCTATGAGGAGGAAACGGAAGTCCTGCCCATGCGCCCTCCTCATGCACGGAAACACGCTTCTCCTGGGCCTCCACTGGATATGTAACGAATGGATTTGTGGGTAGTGTAGTTTCCACTGAACCTACCGTCCAGACGAGTCAGTTCTCGGTCCAGTCTCTTGGGAAATGACTCGAAGTACGAGGGCCAGGGTGTTTGGAAAAGTAACTCGAGATTCAAAGGTCTGGCAGGTTTTCTGTCCTTTTTTTTTTTTTTTTTTTTTTTTTTTGAGATGGACTCTCGCTTGATAGTCCAGGCTGTGGTGCAGTGGCGCAATCTTGGCTCACTGCAACTCCCCCTCCCAGGTTTGTGCTATTCTCCCAAGCAGCTGGGACTTCAGAGGCCCGCCACCACGCCCCCGGCTAATTTTTGTGTTTCTAGTAGAAACGGGGTTTCACCATATTGGCCAGGCTGGTCTCGAACTCCTGACCTTGTGATCCACCTGCCTCGGCCTCCCAAAGTGCTGTGATTACAGGCGTAAGCCACCGAACCTGGTCCAACTTCCGTCCTCTTAAAAAGTCTGGACCTAGATTCCCCAGAGTGTAGTCTGCACCATCGCAGAAATGTTGAGACGTTTCAGATGCTCCCTAAAGCTACAAAGCTAAATAGACATACCACACCACAATGTCTCTTTACATACCCTCATAGCTAGGAGCTAATTACTATTACCTTGTTGCTTTTTAAATACGTGTACACTCAAGCATTACAGTTACTTTTGTGAGCTTCAATTTGGTCAGAAACCGAAGAGAAAAGACTCCAAACAAGGCCATAGAATGGAAGAAGGAAGAAGGATGATGTGGAGTCTCCCTGAAATCAGTGGACAGATTTCCTAAGAAAACTCTTCCTGCCTGCATAATCGGTGAGTATATCCACACCAGCAAAATACAGTGCAATTACCATTTATCCTGTCATTGTAAGTAAGGTGTCTGTATTAGGAAGTGAGATTATCCCTGGGGGGAAGAAAATCCTGAAAGCTATTAATAATGATTCTGTAGTTATTTGAAGATAATGAAAGACGTTGCTTTGAGGAACGTCTATCTACGATAGATGGACAAAATTAAGATCTCAATAAAGTTTGAGCCTGAATACTTAAGTATGAGAAGTAAAAGAATGAAGTTAAACACGTGATTATATTGGAATCTTGACCACACTTTGTCTATAAAATGTGACTCTTTTCTCCTGGAAATGCTGAGCAATTGTAAAGAGGATATCAGAATGGTAAAAATCATCAGCAAAGTTGTGCTGTGTTAATAATTAACTGTTAAAATATACATCCACGGAACACCTACGAGCTCTCAATAGGTGCTTTTTAGATGTATTAGTAGCATGAGAGACTTCACTAATAAAGTTCCCAAGATTCTTAGACATACAGGATATGTCCTGCATTTAATGATTTTTGTCCTGTATGATCTTTTGACTTTGTCACAATACCCTAAGTAATCTGTGCTCAGCTTTTTTTTTTTTTCAATAAACTACTAAAATTTAGCAGTTAGGGCTATTTTTCCATCACAGTAATTGGCTCTTAACTCATTTAAACGGCAACACTAACTGAAAATCATACCTCCACGAGTAGAGATCTAAACAATATCTATGGCAGGGGTCCCCAAATCTCATGCTGCAGAATGGTCCATGGCCTGTTAGGAACCAGGCAGCACAGCAGGAGGTGAGTGCTGGCAAGCAAGCATTGCCACCTAAACTCCGCCTCCTATCAGATCAGGGTGGCATTAGATTCTCATAGGAGCACAAACCCTATTGTAAACTGTGCATGTGAGGGATCTAGGTTGCATACTCCTTATGAGAATCTAATTAATTCCACCTCCACCCCTTCACCCTCCATTCCCATCTGTGAAAAAATTGTATTTCATGAAACTGGCACCTGGTGCCAAAAAGGTTGGGGACCACTGGTCTATGGCCTCTCTGCAGATTTGACTAAAGGAAGACCAATAGGTGGCACTTAGAATTTAAAAATCTTATTTTTTCAAATTCAAGAATGGAAAAGACTGTTCTTTTGACAAAGTCTTAAACAACTAACTTCAATTAATTTGAGATAACTATGGATCAATACACATGGTCTGAAAATCAGCCCATCTGTGACAGCCTCACTCCAGTATTACACTTCTGAAAGGAAGCAGACAAATCACACTACCAAGCTTCTGAAAATCAACCAATGATACAACCCAGTCCAGAAATCAGAGAAAGCTTCTGCTAGCCAACAACCAAACAGCAGTGGTCTCTTTCCAGTGGCCTTGTTTTTGAAAGTAAACTTCTGAACAGTAGTCTTACTTTACTATACTCTCAGGCTAAAAGTTCACCCAACCCTAACCACTCCCACTTCTGAAAGTCCGCCAAGCCTTGATTAAGAGAAATCCCAATAGAGAAGATAAATTCATCACCTACCACATGGTAAATGAGTCTTTTAGCCAAATGTCTTTTTGAATGTACAGTTGCCAAAAATATTTTCTCATTCCAAAATTAGAAGGAAATTTTAAAGTATCAACACAAAATTTATTGTAATAATATTATATTGCTAATAGTATATGAAATAGTATATAATAGCAGTCCATTTATTATTAGAGAGATTAAGGTCTAAATGCTTTACTGTTTATGACACAGCCATAGATGCAAGTAAACACAATGAAGAAAAAGGTGTTTTTCTTTTTTCGCACATGTAATATTTTCCTTGTGAAAAAAAAGGTTCGAGGCTATTGAGAATAAATAATTTTCAGAGGAAACTTCAGACATGTGGTGATGCGCGCCTGTAATCCCAGCTACTCAGGAGGCTGAGGCAGGAGAATCACTTGAACCCAGGAGGTGGAGGTTGCAGTGAGGTGAGATCACACCATTGCACTCCAGCTTGGGCAACAGAGCAAGACTCCATCTCAAAAAAAAAAAAAAAAAAAAAAAAGCCAGAAGGGTGATGTGGGTGCAGCCTCACCCCCCTTGCTATGTCTGCCATTTTCAGTTTTCAGTCTATTGGCTGTCATCTTGCTGTTTATATGTACCTGTGCTTATATTCGATACTTGGCACCCAGCCTCCCGTACAGAAATAAAACTGGATTGTTGGGTTACTTTGGAAGTATGCCAGAACTGGTGAACAGAAGAGTCCTTATGTTGCAGTATGCTATATAGTAATGGCCTTCAGCATCTTCTTCATACAGTATCTGGGAAAAATGTCAGAATTTAATTGCCATCAGATTTCATTGGGAACAAGGATTTACTGCAGAAAATAATGGAAAGGATGGTTAACTCTTTTATCCCTGATCATTGAATGAGATAAATTTCCAGATGCTATTATCTATTTTTATGTTGTTGGACCAATGTTCTATATAATTAAGATGTAACCATTTAATAGTCTATAACAATCAGCCTCAGTACTGTCACTACAATATTACATTCTGCAAATGTTATTCTGTTGTGTCAGATACCAAATTTCAGTGAGGCATCTCTAAGGCACATAGTAGAGAACAAAATTGGTTAATTACTCAAGTTCTTTTCACTGTGATTTGGAAATGATTTAATCTTTATAGAATGAGACCCTTTTTTGGACTAGCTTTTTTATTAAAATGGCTCAAGTTGATGAAAAGAAAAAAAAACTATCATGAGATATGATCTCACCCCAGTTAAAATGGCTCATATCCATAAGACAGGCAATAACAAATGCTAGTGAAGATGTGGAGAAATGGAAACCCTCATACACTGTTGTTGGGAATGTTAATTAATATAACATTATGAAGAACAGTTTGGAGGTTTCCCAAAAAACCAAAACTAGAACTAACATATCCAGCAATTCCACTACTTGATATATACCCAAAAGAAAGGAAATTTGTATATCAAAGAGATATCTGCACTCCCATGTTTGTTACAGCACCATTCATAATAGCCAAGATTTGGTAGCAACCTAAGTGTCCATCATCCTGTGACTGGATAAAGAAAATGTGGTACTATATACACAATAGAATACTATTCAGCCATGAAAAGGAATGAGATCCTCCAGTTATTTGCAACAACAAGGATGGCACTGGAGGTCATTATGTTACGTGAAATAAGCCAGGCACAGGAAAACAAAACGGACATTGCATGCTCTCACTTATTGGTAGGATATAAAAATCGAAACAATTGACCTCATGGAGAGAGACAGTAGAAGATAGTTTATCAAAGCCTAGAAAGGGTAGAGTAGAGGGTGGGGATGGCTAACAAGTAGAAAAAACTAAATCTTTGGAAAGAGTGAATGAGATCCACTATTTGGTACCACTACAGGGTGACTGTGGTCAATAATTTAATTGTACATTTTAAAATAATTAAAAGAGTATAATATGATTGTTTGTAACACCAAGGATAAATGCTTCAGGGAATGGATACCCAATTTTTCATGACATGAATATTCATTGCATGCCTGTATCGAAACAGCTCATGTGCCCCATAAATATATATGCCTACTGTGTACCCGCAGAAATTAAAAATTAAGTTTTTAAAAAAAGAATGAAAGCCTCTGCAAGTGTGGCTGCTGAAACTGCTAGCTGTAATGTAAAACCAGTTTTATCTAACAGCTGTTGACAAAACCTCCTGAAACTCTAAGAATACTTTCACTCATTGCTGTCACTTACCATTAGAAACTTGCCAGCTCTACAAGACTTTAGTACGGCCAATGAACTTTTTAAAAATGCAACACATAACATTTCCATTTTCTTTTTCTTTTTTTTCTTCTTTTAACAAAGTCTTGCTCTTGTCGCCCAAGCTGGAGTGCAGTGGTGTGATCTTAACTCACTGCAAACTCTGTCTCCCTGGTTCAAGTGATTCTCCTGCCTCAGCCTCCTGAGTAGTGGGATTACAGGTGCCCACCATCACACCTAGCTAATTTTTGTACTTATAGAAGAGACAGGGTTTTGTCATGTTGGTCAGGCTTGTCTCGAACTCTTGACCTCAGGTGATCCGCCCACCTTGGCCTCCCAAAGTCCTGGGATTACAGGCATGAGCCACCACTCCTGGCCAACATTTCTATTTTCCTATAAAACCTCTAACCTTCTCTTTGTCCTTCAGACATACCAAGGACCACTTGGTCTGCATGTTTGCTCTGAACTGCAATTCTTTCTTCCCAAATAAAATGTTTTAATTTCAGAGACTCATTTCTTTATTTTATTTGATTTTAAAAAGACAAATGTGAGACCAGCCCACAGGTCCAAATGAGGCCAGGAATATGAGGTCCTGGTCAAGTCCTGCTGGACTCTGAGGTGGGCACTAAGGCCAAACAGACTGCAACTGGCATGACTAAACAAATCTGGATCCCAAGGCTTGCAACAGCAAATCCAGCTTCAAAATCTTCATACCTTCATTACCTGATTCTGGTTCTTATTCCAGGAGACCCTGACACTGGGGTCTCCATGGAGTTTTCACTGGCCTTGGAGGATGGACCTTGCTGATACTGAGAGTATTAGTAGGGATGGCCTGGCTCCCCCTGCATCTGGCAAGCCATGGAACATGCACACAATGAAATGTAAGGCAGTGTTTAATATGTGGCAGCTTAAGATCAACCAAGTGTGGAGATAAGGAGGTGTAAGGTGAAGTTGCTTTAGTTTGTACTATATATATTGTTAAGTAAGAAAAATTGGCCAGGTGTGGTGGCTCACACTTATAATCCCAGTACTTTGGGAGGCTGAGGCAGGTGGATCACTTGAGGTCAGGTGTTCGCAACCAGCTTGGTCAACATGGCAAAACCCCGTCTCTACTAAAAATACAGAACTTAACCAAGCGTGGTGGTGGGCGCCTGTGATCCCAGCTACTCAAGAGGCTGAGGCAGGAGAATCACTTGAACCTGGTGGGGGTTTGGGGGGCAGAGATTGCAGTAAGCCAAGATTGTGCCACTGCACTCCAGCCTGGGCAACAGAGTGAGACTCCATTTCAAAAAAAAAAAAAAGAAGAAGAAGAAAAGAGAAAGTGCGTATGTGTATACTGTAGGGGTTGAAAAACATATTTTCTTTACCCATTGCTAGCTTCCTGGTTGAGGCCCCTATAGCAGAAGACAGATTTACCAAAG
The DNA here is from genome assembly GCA_963573385.1 of Cacajao melanocephalus. Lineage (NCBI taxonomy): Eukaryota > Metazoa > Chordata > Mammalia > Primates > Pitheciidae > Cacajao > Cacajao melanocephalus. Next base: position 100,948 of record CAUYLG010045977.1, on the reverse strand, counting down.
AAAAGCATACAAATTTATTTAAAATAAGTCTATATGACATGGGAGCCTTCACATGGAAATGAGGAACCAAAGAAACAAGTAAACCTGAGTATCTTTAATGCTATGTTTGATAAAGTGATAGATGGTCTTGGAAGTGGTTAGAAGTGTGATTAGATAAAAAAAGGATGATCCAATGCAAACTGGGGGAAATTAGCAAGGCCTATCCATTAAGATTCATCTCTGTCTCTGTGTCTTCTGTGACAAAAGTATTCTTTTCCTCTGGACATAGTGAGGGCAACACCCCAATGAGGATTTATGATCTGCATCAGGGAAGAAAGGCAGGGGGAAAGGTAAGAACTTTGTGCTTCTGAGGTTTTCTCAAATTTCTTCAGCTTAAAATCTCTTGGGATACTGTGTCCTGAGCCTCATCAAAGCAAAGCATGACTTTATTTTCACTAAGAATAAAAACTTCTACGGGAACATATTTGAACACACAGAATGATACCCACATGTGCACACACAATTCTAAAAGCACAGTGCTATGCCGTGAACCTCAAATTCTGTGTTTATTTTTACAATTCTGGCTATTTTAAGTGTCTACGTTATCTCTTCCTTCATACTAGTATTACACAATGTTTCAAGAATGAGGAAGAGTCACACTTTGGAGACAATACCTTTAGAGTAACCATTCCTGTCATGTAACCTAGTCCAAACTTGTTCTGCTTGCCACATGATAGCCAATAAGTCTAGAGACGAGGAGTTGGAGCAAGGAAAATTACTTCTTTCAGAGAGCCAGCAAATGGAGAAGACGGTGACTAATATCCTAAAGAGCCATCTTAAGTAAGTACAAATTTCAGGCTCTTTTTATGTTAAGGGCAGGGAGAATAGAAGGGGGTTGGGATCAACATGTGAGCAATGACTGCAGATATCTGGGCACCAGTATGGGTTGGAGAAGGCTACGAAGTCTCTCTGTCTTTGGTCAGGTCACAATTGGCCCACAGATCTTCAATACAACATTGTTACTTGTATGTACACCCTCCTTATTTGCTTGGGAGTTAGTCTAGGGAAGGGACTATTATCATCCTTGCTTTATTTATTTATTTTTTTTAATTTCTTCTAAAAAGTAGGGTGGGGGTGAAGATACATGTGTAGAACATGTAGGTTTGTTGCATAGGTGTATGTGTACCATGGTGCTTTGTTGTACCTATTGACCCATCCTCTAACTTCCCTCCCCTCAGCCCCACCCCTCTCTGTCCATGTGTTCTCATTGTACAACTCCCACTTGAGTGAGAACATGTGACATTTCGTTTTCTGTTCCTGTGCTAGTTTGCTGAGGATAATGGCTTCCAGCTCCATCCATGTCCCTACAAAGGGCATGATCTTGTTCCTTTTTATGAGCCCAGGAGTTCGACCAGCCTAGGTAACATGGTGAAACTTTGTCTCTACAAAAAAAATAAATAACAAAAATTAGCTGGGCATGCAGTATCTCTCTCTCTCTCTCTCTCTCTCTCTCTCTCTTTTTTTTTTTTAGAAGAGTCTCACTCTGTCACCAGGCTGGAATGCAGTGGTGTGATCTCAGTTCACTGGAACCTCCGCCTTCTAGGTTTGGAGCAATTCTCCTGCCTCAGCCTCCCGAATAGCTGGGATTATAGGCGTGCGCCACCATGCCAAGCTAATTTTTGTATTTTTAGTAGAGACGGGATTTCACTACGTTGGCTAGGGTGGTCTTGATCTCTTGACCTTGTGCTCACCCGCCTCGACCTCACAAAGTGCTGGGATTATAGATTTGAGCCATGGCACTTGGCCTTCTTTTTTTTTTTTAATTTTATTTATTTATTTATTTGAGACAGAGTCTTACTCTGTCGCCAGGCTGGAATGCAGTGGTGTAATCTTGGCTCACTGCAACCTCTGCCTCCCAGGTTCAAGCGATTCTTCTGCCTCAGCCTCCTGAGTAGCTGGGATTACAGGTACCCACCACCACACCTGGCTAATTTTTGTATTTTTAGTAGAGACAGGGTTACGCTGTTGGTCAGGCTGGTTTCAAACTCCTGACCTCGTCATCCACCTGCCTCCACCTCCCAAAGTGCAGGATTATAGATGTGAGCCACCATGCCGGGCCCCCACCTCCTTCTTTTTTTTTTTAATTGGGAGGGACTCTCGCCCTGTTGCCAAAGCTGGAGTGCAGTGGCACAATCTCGGCTTAACCTCTGCTGCCGGGTTCAAGTGATTCTCCTGCCTCAGCCTCCTGAGTACCTGAGATTACAGGCGTGTGCCACCATGCCAGCAAATCTTTTTGTATTTTTAGTAGAGACAGGGTTTCAGCATCTTGACCAGGCTGGTCTTGAACTCCTGCCCTCATGATCCATCTGTCTCAGCCTCCCAAAGTGCTGGGATTACAGGTGTGAGCCACCGCGTCCAGCTGCAGCATCTCTTTATTTAAATTAGATCCCATTTGTCAATTTTGGATTTTGGTTGCAATTGCTTTTGGCATTTTTATCATGAAGTCTTTTCCCATGCGTATGTCCTGCATGATATTGCCCAGGTTTCCTTTTAGGGTTTTTATGGTTTGGATTTTACATTTAAATCTCTAATCCATCTTGAGTTAATTTTTTTGTATAAGTGTAAGGAAGGAGTCCAATTTTAGTTTACTTTCTCCCCCCTCTACCCCCCCCGAGAAGGAGTCTTGCTCTGTTGTCCAGTTTGGAGTACAGTGGCACAATCTTGGCTCACTGTAACCTCCACCTGCCGGGTTTAAGCGATTCTCCTGCCTCAGCCTCCACAGTAGGTGGGATTACATGCACATGCCACCATGCCCAGCTAATTTTTGTATTTTTTTTTTTTTAGTAGAGATGGGATTTCACCATGTTACCCAGGCTGGTCTCAAACTCCTGACCTTGTGATCTGCCCACCCCAGCCTCCCAAAGTGCTGGGACTACAGGCATGAGCCATGGTGCCCGGCCCAGTTTTAGTATTCCACAGTGGCTAGCCAGTTTTCCCAGCACCATTTACTGAAAAGGAGATCCTTTCTCCATTGCTTATTTTTGGCACGTTTGTTGAAGATCAGATGGTTGTAGATGTGTGGTGTTATTTCTGAAGTCTCTATTCTGCTCCATTATTTCTGAGGTCTCTGTTCTCCATTGGTCTCTATGTCTGTTTTGGTACCAGTTCCATGCTGTTTTGGTACTGTAGTCTCGTAGTATAGTTTGAAGTCAGGTAGCGTGATGTCTCCAGCTTTGTTCTTTTTGCTTAGGATTGTTTCAGATATACGGGGGTCTTTAATTCCATGTGAAATTTAAAACAGTTTTTTCTAAGTCTGTGAAGAATGCCAATTGAAAAGGAGGGACTCTTTCCTAACTCATTTTATGAAGCCAGTATCATCCTGATACCAAAACCAGAAAGAGACACAACAACAAAAATGAACTTCAGGCCAATATCCCTGATGAAAACCAGTGCAAAAATTCTCAATAAAATACTGGCAAACCGAATCCAGCAGCACATCAAAAAACTTGCCCACCATGATTAAGTCGGCTTCATCCCTGGGATGCAAGGCTGGTTCAACATATACAAATAAATAAATGTAATCCATCACATAAACAGCACCAATGACAAAAACCACATGATTATCTCAATAGATGCAGAAAAGGCCTTTGATGAAATTCAACATCCTTCCATGTTAAAAGCTCTCAATAAACTAGGTATTGATGGAACATATCTCAAAATCATAAGAGCTTTTTATGACAAACCCACAGCCAATATCATATTGAATGGGCAAAAGCTGGAAGCATTCCCTTTGAAAACTGGTACAAGACAAGGATGCCCTCTCTCACCACTTCTATTCCACATAGTATTGTAAGTTCTGGCCAGGGCAATCAGGCAAGAGAAAGAAATAAAGGGTATTCAACAAATAGGAAGAGAGGAAGTCAAATTGTCTCTGTTTGCAGATGACATGATTTAATGTTTAGAAATCCCGTATCATCTCCTTAAACTGTTAAGCAACTTCAGCAAAGTCTCAGGATACAAAATAAATGTCCAAAAATCACAGGCATTCCTTTACACCAACAATAGACAACCAGAGAACCAAATAATGAATAAACTCCCATTCACAGCTGCTGCAAAAGAGAATGAAATACCTAGGAATACAGCTGACAAGCGATGAGAAGGACCTGTTGAGGAGAACTACAAAGCACTCCTCAAGAAAATAAGAGAGGATACAAACAAATGGAAAAACATTCCATCCTCATTAAACCTCTTTTCTTTCAAATTACCCAGCTTGCTTAGCAAGTGTGTGGGGGAAAGGCAGAGAGAGGGGGAAAAAATTAAATAATTAAAATAAAAAAATAAATTATCCAGCTTCAGGTATTTCTTTTACCTTTTTATGGATAGGAAAAATCAATATTATGAAAATGGCCGTACTGCCCTAAGTCATTTATAGATTCAATGCTATTCCCATCATCCTTCCTTTAAAGTTGACTATAAACTATATTCTTCCCACTACATTCTTGGCCTATGTGCAGAGATAAGTAAAATCAGTTAACTTAAAAGATACTACCGCCGGGGTAGGGAGGTTAGGAGTGAAATAGAGTTCATTATGCTAGGCTTCCTTTTCACCATTACTGTCAGGTATCCAAGTTATTTCTACTTCTTCTCAGACATCACTGCAAAAGCTTCTCTGTTACATTAGCTGCTTTCATCATCCACTAATGTGTCCCCAGAGCTGTTTATGTTACCATCTTTGTTTGTTGTGTTTTTTTTCAGAGATGGGGTCCCGCTATGTTGTCCAGGCTTGTCTCAAGCTCCCAAGCTTAAGCAATCTGCCTGCCTCAGCCTCCCAAAGTGCTAGGATTACAGGTGTGAGCCACCAAACCTCGCCTGTCACCGCCTTTGAATCACTACATGGTCATTGCTAATAGCTTTCTGTAATTCACATTTTACAACTGTTTTCCCAAGATAATATCACTTCCTGTGCAGAGCAGCCTCAGCAAACACACACACACACACACACACACACACACTGACAATTAATTCCCAGCAATGAGGATGAAATAGTGAACGCAAAACCTGAGAGTAGAGTGCTCTCTTTGCATACATGCTTTGCCTTTGAACACTGCTGCCATTGTCAATACCAAAGTAGCACTTATTTCGTTGTTCTTTTTTGGAAGTCGAGGTCACATTCCTAAAAGTCTTTACATATATGTCATGATATTAAGTAAGGGATGATAAGTGGATAAAAGTGTTGCTCAGTGAATTGGATGGAATAATACAGGCAGGAGAAATGCTTTCTGTGGGGCCCATAGACTGAGACCCTCCTTTTTACTCCTGCTTCATGGTGACCCTCATCCCTCCCTGTTTGTCCTTCACAGTCCTATTTGCAATATTGTTTTCTTATTGTCCATGATCAAATAGACACAGACTAACAAACAGATTGATGTAGTTTGGATGTTATCCCCTCTAAATCTCATGTTGAATTGTTATTCCCAATGTTGGAGATGCAGCCTGGTGGGAGGTGTCTGGGTCATGGGGGCAGATCCCTCGTGGCTTGTTCTGTCCTCAAGATAGAGTGAATTCTCACAAGATCTGGTTGTTTAAAAGTGTGTGGCACCTCTCCCACCCACTCTCTCTCTCTTGCTCCCTTCTTCAGCCATGTGAGATGCCTGCTCCCCTTTCTCCTACAGTCATGATTGTAATATTAATGACACGGAGTCTCACTCTGTGGTCCAGAGTGAGACTCCGTGTCAAAAAAAGTGCAATAGGCGATCTCGGCTCACTGCAACCTTTGCCTCCTGGATTTAGGCTATTCTCCTGCCTCAGCCCTAAAGCCATGATTGTAAGCCTCCAGAGGTCTCACCAGAAGCAGATGTGAGGGCTATGCTTCCTATACAGCCTCCAGAACTATGAGTCAGTTAAACCTCTTTTCTTATAAATTACCCAGCTTCAGGTATTTCTTTTACCAATGCAAGATTTGAATTCAATATGATAATGATTATTAGCTTCTGCTAAGTGTGGACGCATTTTGTGTGTGAATGTCTATGGAATAATCTGTTCATTTGAATTTGTAGCCTCTGGGAACGTGCTCAGTTCCAGACTCTGAAATAATATGTCTCCTAACACTTGGGTTACGAGTACAGAAATCTGAGTCTTGCCCACTTGAGAAGGGGATCTTCTCGCCATTTGGACTTAGGGAGTCATTTCCCAGCGTCCCTCGCGGGGGCGCCTAGCCTTCTCTCCAGAATGCGGTCAGAGGCCCCGCCCCGCGGGCTGTGCATCCTGGGGAACTATATTTCCCAGAGTGGCCTGCGTTGGCGGCGTTTCCGTGTACGGAGCCTAACTGCTAAGGCGGGACTTTTAGCGTCCTCTTTGAGGCAGGCAGGTTGGCCTCCCTCTGGTTCATTCACTCTATCTGCAATTCCTGAGCGCTGCAGCAGAACCCTAGAGACCAGACCGAGAAGGATCGTTGTCTCCGCTGCACACTGGCGGGGCTGAGGCTCGGTGCCGCCCTTAGTGACCGCCAACCCCGCGTCTCCCTTGTGCCCAGAGACCGATGGCGGCGGCCGCGCTTAGGGCCCAGGCTCAGGTAAGTACTGCAACCTCCGGGCCTCCCCCATCCTCCCCGCCCAAGTCCAAAAGCCCCGAGTGAGAGACGCCTGTTCGCGTCCCCGCAGTCCAGGCCCCAGAGTTGGGATCAGCGAGGCGATGGTGCTGGGGCCCCCGTTTTGCACATCTGGTGTGGTGGGGAGGGGCAGAGCATGAGAAGCACAGGGACCCGCATGTGCAAAGGCTTGGAGGCACGATTGAGCTGGGGGGATTGGGGAACCTGGGCTCCTCTTTGTTCTGTGAGGACCCGTATGAGGCAAAGTTAAGCCTGGAATAGCAGAGTAATGGCTGTACCTTTGATGCGAGGATTCTAGAGGCCATGGAGACTTTTGAACAAAAGGGAGGCACAGTCTATGTTAGGATTTTAAGTTTTCCAAGGGCTGTTCAGGACTAGGAGGAGTGATCAGGGCACTGAGGCACTGAGAGTTTTAATATTTGTTCAAGGTCACACAGCTGGTAAGAAGAGACACCGAGCACTGAGGCACGGTAGGTAGGCATTTAGCTGGAGGTCACCTGGTTCCAGGGCTAGGCAAAGAGACAGGTAGGCATGAGTTCATTGAACCCCACTGTGAACACATTCTTATAAGGCCTGCCTCTTCGCACAGGTTCCTGTGGCTTCAGAAGCACTTATGGAACCAATACAGGTAAGTGGAAGATGTCTCAGTCCCTCACTGGCCTCAGCCCCCACCCACATGTTCTGAAGAACTCTTAAGTGCTATTCCCCAGGTCTTTGGGTCTGAGGACCCTGGAGAAACCCCAAGCCAGAGTCCTAAGCCCATGTCAGATTTTCATATAGAAGCATTCACATTTTTTTCCCAACCAATGTGAACAGGTATGGAGGATTATGTACCAGGAACTAGTACCAAGATGTGCAAATGCTTAGAAGTGAAACTGCAGTGGAGTCAGGATAGCATGCTTGCTTAAAAATTAAAGTTGCTATTCTGGAGGTTTGGGTCAGGAGAGGGAGGTGGTCTTAACACGATCTTGTTTTTTGTTTCTGAGACAGAGTCTCGATCTTGTTGCCCAGGCTGGAGTGCAATGGCGTGATCTTGGCTCATCGCAGCCTTCGCCTCCCAGGTTCAAGCACTTCTCCTGCTTCAGCCTCCCAAGTAGCTGGGATTACAGGCATGCGCCATCATGCCCTGCCAATTTTTATATTTTTAGTAGAGATGGGGTTTCTCCATTTAGGTCAGATTGGTCTCGAACTCTCACCCTCAGGTGATCTGCCCTCCTTTACCTCCCAAAGTGATGGGATTATAGGTGTGAGCCACCACGCCAAGTCTTTAACAGGATCTTAACAGGCTTTCTGTGGCAGCAGAATGGAGAACAGCGTGATTGAGGGAGGTCCAAGGAAGATCAGGGTAGAGGCTACCAGCATAATCCAGGTGAGGGTTAATGGACCAGAATGTTGATATAGGAAAAGTAGTTAGATTCTGAATACATGTTTTAAAAGGGTGCTACCAGGTTTTCTGTGAGCTGATAAAACAGGACTCAGGGGCCGGGCATGGTGGCTCACACCTGTAATCCCAGCACTTTGGGAGGCCGAGGTGGGTGGATGACCTGAGGTCAGGAGTTCAAGACCAGTCTGACCAACATGAAAAAACCCCGTCTCTACTAAAAAGACAAAATTGGCCGGGCATGGTGGCACACACCTGTAGTCCTAGCTACTCAAGAGGCTGAGGCAGGACAATCGCTTGAACCCGGGAAGTGGAGGTTGTGGTGAGCGGAGATCACGCCATTGCACTCCAGACTGGACAACAGAAGCAAAACTCCCTCTGAAAAAAAAAAAAAGGATTCAGGGATGACCCTAGAGTTTTCAGTCTTAGCAGCTATAGGGATGGAAGCTCCATCAACTGTCATTGGGAATATTGTAGGATGCCCAATATTCATGGAGGACATCAGGAGCTTTGTTTGGCCATAGTAAGAGTCCGAGGTATTTCCTCCACTGAGTAGAGGTATGAAATGGGCAGCTGGACACACAGGTCTGAAAATCTCAGGGGTTCACAATAGAGAGATCCATAACGTGGCTACTCTGTGGCCTAAGGTGTGTGAACTCTGGTCATTTAGCAGGAACAATCTTCAAGATGATGGTGAAGCTGTAAAAGGACAGAAGCAAAAGGGTAGGGGATGTGGGCTGGATTTCTTACTTCAGTACCTGGGTGATGGGATTAGGCTTCACAAATACAGATGAGGCACATAAGTGGCCATGCAGGGAAAATGGATTGGCAGCATAGTTTGACAGGTGGCTTAGGCTTCCAGAGGAAGAGTGGGCATGGGATGGATCAGAGGCAAAAGAGAGAGGCATTGAGAGAAGGTGACATTCAGGCCAAAGCTGGTCCTTATTCACCACTTTATAGACTCACTTGGATTTTGTGATGCCTTCAGTATGGCCTGAGGTCAGATGCATATGTGGTCATCTGTGAGTCCGTAGCCTTCCAGCTGGTGACCAATACAGTTGGCCCTTTTTTTTTTAAGACGGAGTCTTGCTCTGTCATCCAGGCTGGAGTGCAGTGGCACGATCTTGGCTCACTGCGACCTCTACCTCCTGGTTTCAAGCGATTCTTACCTCCTCTCATGGGAACTGAGGGGCACCTTAACCTCTTGATCCTACAAAGCACACATCCCACAGTCATCCCTGGTTGTTCATTCTTATCCACAGTGCAACCCCTGTGTGGTGTGTGACACCTCCACTCTCAGGCTATGAATATATGTAATCAAACAATTGCTGTCAATCCCATCTACCCTGAGCCAGGTGCCTTGTGTTCAGCCATCCCCGTAAGTCTAGGGCAGAATCCCATCTTCACCAGTGGGGTTAAGAAGTGGTGACTGTGGCCGGATGCGGTGGCTCACACCTGTAATCCCAGCACTTTGGGAGGCCGAGGCTGGCAGATCACCTGAGGTCGGGAGTTCAAGACCAGCCTGGCCAATATGATGAAACCTTGTCTCTACTAAAAGTACAAAAATTAGCTGGGCATGGTGGCATGTGCCTGTAATCCCAGCTACTCAGAAGGCTAAGACAGGAGAATCACTTGAACCCAGGAGGTGGAAGTTGCAGTGAGCCGAGATCGTGCCATTGCACTCCAGCCTGGGCAACAAGAGCAAAACTCTGTCTTAAAAAAATAAATAAATAAAATAAGTGGCGATTGAAATACAAGTAACATGTGGAGAGGCCAGGGAAATGCCTCTGATGCGGGGCAGTGAGGTTGTGGCACCATGGGCATAGCAGCGTAGTGTACAGAGATGTGAGAGATGTACAGTCTAAAGAATGGTATGCATCTGGAGTGGAAATAATCCTGATAGCACCAGGGCGCTCCTACTGAGAGTTCCATGATCTTGGGATTCTGGGAGATAGCCTGAAAGGAAGGCTTGGTTGACTCTTTGCCAGGCCCCCAGCTTTTTTTTTTTTTTTTTTTTTTTTGAGATGATGTTTCACTCTGTCACCCAGGCTGGAGTGCAGTGGCATGGTATCAGCTCACTGCAACTTCTGCCTCCCAGGTTCAAGCAGTTCTCCTGCCTCAGTCTCCTAAGTAGCTGGGATTACAGGCATGCACCATCATGCTGGGCTAATTTTTGTGTTTTCAGTAGAGATGGGGTTTCACCATATTGGTCAGGCTGGTCTTAAAATCCTGACCTCATGATCCCACCCACCTCGGCTTCCCAAAGTGTTGGGATTACAGATGTGAGCCACTGCACCTGGCCCCCTCAGCTTCTATATCTGTGTGTCCACTTGCCCTTTACCCTGACTACTGAACCCAGTGATCAATGGGCCCATGAGGAGACAATGCCACAAGGATCTATTTTCTCTTCTGAGTTGGGGAGTTTGGGAGGAGCATGTCTATGGGGTAGATGTGTAGGGGAATGGATTATAGGTCCTCAGGAGAAGGGGCTGTTTGTGGTTTCATCTTGTCGCCATCCTAGCAGGGCACTGTGACCTTTGAGGACGTGGCTGTGTACTTCTCCAGGGAAGAATGGGGTCTCCTTGATGAGGCTCAAAAATACCTGTACCACAGTGTGATGCTGGAGAACTTGACACTTATAACCTCCCTGGGTAAGGTCCTCACACCCTCCCTATATCCTGTGATGGTCTCTGCCTGTCACCTTTTCCCCTGGGTCAGGTCTGTCCTCAAATCAGGACCGTGGGCACAAATTTTTTCCCTAGTCCCTGGGTAGGTGTGGTGGTTGGTAGGGCTGCAGTGTGTGCACTGCCCTCTTCTTGAGCAGCCCCAATATCTGCTACCCCTGAGCCTGGAAGGGAAGAACCCAGGGTCAGTCACCCTAATGGGTCCTACCTTGCTTGCCTTCTCCCTGGCCAGATGACTTTCCCACATCTATGGCACTGTCTTCCAGGTACTGCTTCCCACATTCAGCTAACATTTTTTCCCTTTCTCGTGCTAGAAAGTCTTAGACCATCTCTTGGATTCCAGACCATCTCTTAGATGGTTTATTTAGGTAGACCAAGGGCTGTCCTTCCAAGACCCTCCAAAGCTCTTTTTGTAACATTTAACTTGTTGGCTCTCATGTGATGAGTTGTGCTGGCCCATTGCTGGCAGTGCATCTGTCCAGTTTTTCCCTTGGTACTTGCATCATCCATGTGTGCTATAGTTGCCTATCAAGGGGTGGTATGGCAAGTACTTGGTGGTTCATAGGATTCATATGAATCAGCTATAGCTAGAAGAGCTCAAACGGAGTTTGCCCCTGAGAAGTGGCACCTGAGTGGGGAATGACATCAGAGCTGGGTTCAAATTATAACAGAAACTTACTGTATTTGGTTGGTCTTTTGGTGCCAGTAGCAGTGCTTCCCACACCTCGTTACTGCCTTTTCTTTCCTGTCCTTAAGTGCCACCTTGTCCATTCTCCTGCTTGTCACTTTTCTTACCTCCAGCTCTGAGCCAGTCCCCACATCTCTGGACTCTGCCTCTCACCCATTTTTCTTACTGCTCCATGTGCAGTTCTCTCCAGCATTGGCATCTACACATTGTATTATGAAGTGTGCATGTATTTCTAAACAGGCCTTGAACACCAGGACTACTCTGTTGAAGGTAGATTTTCTTGGGCTGGGATTCACCCTTCTACACAGCACTCAGGTGTCACCAGCAGATGAGGGTCAGCTGAAAGTGGCTTGCAGGGGAATGAGTTTTGGACCTTGCCTGTCCTCCTTGTGTTACTCCCGATATTTCAATCTTTTGCTTCACGAGGCCTGCCCCATTCTGTGACTTTTAGAGGCCTCATGCTCAATTTGAAACAAGCGTCCTGTCCTGCAGATAATCCCCTGGACTTCTTTCTGGGTGTGTTAAATACATATTTGTACTAGGACTGTCTCTTCCTACAGTGTCAACATGCACTTCATTGTCATTTCATTGTCTTTAGATTGTTGGTGTGAAACAGAGGATGAGGAGGTACCTTCTGAGCAGAGTGTTTCTGTAGAAAGACTGTCACAAGTTAGGGTTCCCACATCAAGTTCCCACATCAAGCAGGCCCACTCCTGTGAGATATGTGGCCCAATCTTACAAGACATTGTTCCCCTGGCTGAGCACAAGGGAACACATCAAAGGGAGAAAATGTACACATATTGGGCATGTGAGAAACAATTCTATTCCAATATAAATCATCAGTGCCAGAAGCAGCACACTGGAGTGAAACCCTTCAGAAGTGAGGTGAACAAAGTGTCATTTGTGAAGAGCTGCACATTCAGTGAGTCACAGAAGCCCTCTACCTGCAGGGATGTTGGGAAGGACTTCCTGGCCAACTCAAGATTTCTCCAGCAACTGGCCACTCATACTAGGGAAAAGTCAAGTAGCAGAACCTTGTGTTGGACTACCTTTCACAGGGGAAAAACACATTACAACTGGGGAAAGTGCAACAAAGCCTTCAGCCACAAGCACATACTTGTTCAGCCTCAGAGAGCCCTCACTAAAGAAAGATGTTACATGTGCAATGAATGTGGGAAGTCCTTTAGCCATAACTCTAGCCTCATTAAACACCAGAGAGTTCACACTGGAGAAAGGCCTTATAAGTGTGGAGAATGTGGCAAGTCCTTTAGCCAAAGCTCAAACCTCTTTCAACATCGGAGAGTTCACACTGGAGAAAGGCCTTATGAGTGCAGGGAATGTGGGAAATCCTTTAGCCAAAGCTATAGCCTAAATAACCATCGAAAAATTCACACTGGAGAAAGACCTTATGAATGCAATGAATGTGGGAAATCCTTTAGCCAAAGATCCAACCTCATTCAACATCAGAGAATTCACACTGGAGAAAGGCCTTATGAGTGCAGCAAATGTGGGAAGTCCTTTAGCCAAAGCTCTGCGCTACTGCAACACCATGGTGTTCACACAGGAGAAAGACCTTATGAGTGTGGTGAATGTGGAAAATTTTTTACCTACAATTCCAGTCTCATAAAACACCAGAAAGTTCACACTGGATTGAAACCTTATGAGTGCACTGTATGTAGGAAATCATTTAGTCATAAGTGTAGCCTCATTCTACATCTGAGAGTTCATACTGGAGAAAGGCCTTATGACTGTAATGAATGTGGGAAATCCTTTAGCCAAAGGTCCGCGCTCCTTAAACACCACAGAGTTCACACTGGAGAAAGGCCCTATGAGTGCAGTGAATGTGGGAAAACATTTAGGCGAAGCTCTAATTTCAGTGATCATCGAAGAGTTCACACTGGAGAAAGGCCTTATGAATGTGGCCAGTGTGGAAAATCTTTTAGCAAAAGCTCTGGCCTTACTCGACATCGGCGAGTTCACACTGGAATAGGGCCTTATGGGTGTGTTGAATATGAGAAATCCATCAACCAAAGGCCTTACTTCATCAGGTACCACAAAGTTCACATGAGAAAAACACCTTAGATGTCCTGGGAATGTGCTATTTCTTTATTGAATATAACAACATTGGAGGAGATGCAGTGAGGGTGCCATCTGCCTGAATTTGAACCTCATTCTTTCAGACATCCATATACATTCCAGGTATGTGAGAGAATTTGAGGAATTGTATTGTGCTTCCAAATCTGCCCAGGGCTCTTGCCAGATTTTTATCACTATTAGGATTGTAGTCCAAGCCATTTGACTTCTACCAGCTGGGTGGAACACAGTGAGCATCATTGACCCACCTCAGTTTGCTTTAAGGAAGTGTCTGTGTTCTCCCATTTGTAGGAGGGATTTGTGAGAAGCCTGAGCACTCTTTTTCTCTCTCTCTCTCTCTTTTTTTTTTTTTTTTTGGGGGGATGGCGTCTCACTCTGTCACCCAGGCTAGAGTGCAGTGGCACCATCTTGGCTCACTGCAACCTCTGACTCCTAGGTTCAAGCGATTCTCCTGCCTCAGCCTCCTGAGTAGCTGGGATTACAGGCGAGTGCCACTATGCCTGGCTAATTTTTGTATTTTTAATAGAGATAGGGTTTCACCATATTGGCCAGGCTGTTCTCGAATTCCTGACCTCAGATGATCCGCCCAGTTCAGCCTCCCAAAGTGCTGAAATTACAGGCATGAGCCACCATACTCAGCCTTCTCATTTTTTTTTTATGATGAGTTAGAACATGGATCTGACCTATTTTTGGTTTGGAGGTCTTGATCTGAGTTCTGATGAGTTGAAAAGATGGACTGCCTTATTCAGAGATAATGTTGGCCTCACCTAACTTTAATGATGTAATTTTCCAGCCTACAGTCAGCACCCCGGGGAAAGCCTGCTGCTGACTGCTCTGGTTTCTTTGATAATAAAGGCCTTACTGTTTAAGCTACATTTAATCTTGGGAATTCTATTTACTTTAGACTGCTCAAAGGACAATAGAGTTCTGCCAGAATCAATGGAGAAATTGCTTTTATTGGCATCCCAAACTTTGTGTGCCTGAGGGGAGAGTTGTGGCAGAAATTAGTTCTCCATTTTGGGCTTGGTTTGCATTGCTGCCCAACACCTCTGAGGACTTATTTCCTCCGAGCAAAGGACTTTGCGGTCCTTATTTGTAGCCTGAATGCCATGATATTTTGTAGGCTAGGAGCTCATCCTGAGGCGGGGACAGTTGTGACAACCTCCAGCACTCCTAGGAACAGTATGAAATTATTTTGCTCACAGACAGTACTGTGTAATGCTCAGTATTGGTGAGAGCGATCTCTTCCCTAGGTTTTGCAAAAGCACCATTTGCCCTGTAGAGTAGCAACACTGGTTGTAAGATTACAGATGCGCCTTAATTTATGATTAGGTCACACCCGGAGAAGCCCAATGTGAGTTGAAAATATAAGTCAAAAAATGCATGTAATACACCTAACCTGCCAAATCTCATAGCTTATTAACAGTATACTGTAGAGGATCAGTTGTTTATCCTGGTGGTTTGTTTCTACCTTAAGGTACCCTGATGCTGATAGGGGGACCAAGCAGGAAGAGGTGGGACCGGAAACTGCAAGGTCTGTGGGGAGAAAGGAAGGTGGCCCTTGTGACTTTCTGGACAATCAAAGAATCAAGAAGGCTGTGGGTCCTCTGCATGAAAATGAAGTGATCAAAACAAAACTCTAAGGGGGAAAAAATGAAGTGAGGTCATGTCTAGTTAAGTCCAGTGTCCCCAAGTCTTCAGCATCACCTCTGGGCTCAGGGTCCTCTGGGCAAGGTCCAACTGTCTGTAACCTCCTATAGTGAAGGCTACAACCACACAGTCAACACCTAGCTTTGAAGGTCAAAGCTAGGCATCACTTTGACCTTCAAGTTGTCAGAATCAGAGTCTGACACTAAGTTGCTGGTGAAGGTGTGGAGAGACCCAGGCTTGAGTTACAGGCCTACTGAGGGCTAAATTCTGTGCTGGGCTCAAGGGAAAGGTAGACATTGCCTTTGCACACAATGCAATTGTGGTTGTTAGAAAAGCCTCCCAAGAGGAAGATAAATACAGACAGCGGCAATGCCATCAGGACTGTGGAGCAGACATCAGAGGAAGGGGGTAGGTAGAAGACCATAACAGCAGTTGAGCGTTTGTCCTCACTGTCTGCCTGCTCCAGGCTGAGAGCCTCCCACACCATGGGAAAGGGTTAAACTTCCCCAGATCTGGAGCCAGAAGCCAGAATCTAAGGTTGAAATTCAGCCTTTTGAATCTGAGCTTGTCTGCTGTGGGAATCACTTCATTTTTGTGATCCTGGATTTTTTTAAAGGAATACATACATAATAGGTCCCACTTCCCCTTGTTGCTCTGAGAATTAAAATGCTTGTAAAGTAAACCCTGGAATCCTGGCACAGGTAAGTTCTCCATGTGTTTTGTTGCTTTTATTGACCCTCCCAGGCCAAGTTTAATGCTATCATCACCTTCCTATCTCACTCAGGGACCTGAAGCTCAGAGAGCTCAAGCAAGTGGCGCAGAGGTTCCAGAGAGGAATCCATACCCATATACCAGCACTTTGCAGCCCCCTCCTTCCTATGAGTAAGCCCGCAGAGACTGTGCTGGATCAGGGGGTTCTGAGAAGCCCCATTTCCTCAGGGGAACCTGGAGGTCCACAGACCCAGGGAGGCTGCAGGGCAGCCACGGGCAGAAAATGGGCTAAATCTTAGGATGAGGCATGGCTGCCCCTCACTCAGATCCCATGGTGGCTATAGCATCCCTGACTGCAGTCTCAGCAGTACTAAGGGTAAATATGCCCCGCCACCCATATTCCAGTCCCCCATCCCAAAGAACACCTCCCTACACAGGGTACACCCAACCCAAACCCTTATGGCCTTGCAGTACCCACACTTAGACCCTCACCCACCCCTCATGCCTGGGTAGCTGTTCCTGTCCCTACTGACACGGGTGGAAACAGGCTCAGACTGTTGTTGCAAATGATTGGATCTCACTCTTTTTAATGGCTAACATACTCAGTTACTTCTAGGAAATTCATATCAGTCTCACGAGAGGATCAATGAAATAAATGGTATTTTGATAGCGATAATGGTGATAGGCAGGGCATGCATAGCAGGAGAGAAGCCCACTAAAGTGGTGTATAGAAACCATCCCCAGCTCAATGACCTGGCAGCTGTGTGTCCTTGTGGAAGTCTCTCACCCTTCCTGAGCTAGGGATACCTCAGAGAAACGGAATAATAATAGTTCCTGCCCTTTGGGTGGGCTGGGGAGATAAATGTGGCCCTTCACAGAACTTCCATTAACGTCAGCTGTCTGTGAAAAGATGAACCTGTCAGTCATCATGGGGTGGGGAATCAGTGTAAGACTCTAAGGGGAAAGAGGACATCAGGCTGTTCCTTGAGCCCTGAAGACATGGGGAAGAGAGGGTGTGACTTAAACTGCCAAGCCCTGGACAAGTTGGCCTGAGATGGAACCTGAATCCCTATGCATCGCTGAAGGCTCACTGGCAGATGACATCCCCAGTCTGGGCCTCAGTTTCTACCTGTGTTCGTAGGGACACAGAGAGCTCAAGCAAGTGGCCCAGAGGTTCCAGAGGGGAATCCACACCTAGACCCCAGCACTTTGCAGCCCTTTCCTTCCTATGAGTAAATCTGCAGGGACTGTGCTGGATCAGGGGGTTCTGAGAAGTGTTGCTCATGAACTGAACACTATGATATTTTAGGCAGGAGAATTGTTTTCTGTGGGAACCAAAGACAGAGATTCACCATGTACTCCTTTAGGGAGCACAACATCTCTCACCTATCTTCCTTGTCTTGTACTGTCTGGATTAGTTCTTTCCTGTCACTGACAGACTGAGAAGACGGACTCTGATACTTCAGAGTGGATCCATGTGAATTATAACACAATAACGGATTTTACCCTGTACTTCCAGTGCAGGAATTCTGCAACTGAATGACTGTTCGAAATGCTATCACAATTTGGATTTTTAGCCTTTGAGAGCCTCCGAAATGATATTTTTAGCATCGGAGAGCTCGAGTTTCCTAAAATGTAATAATATTTTTCCAAGTATTTGAGTGATCAGTTACAGACACTAATGCCCAGAAGTCTCAGTACGGCTTCTAAGGCTAGGTAAGACCATCTTCTCCTCTAGAAGGATATGTCCTTTAACGTGGAGCAGGGTTTTTCCTGCAGAAGCACCTCTGGGGACGCCGTTTACCGCCTTCGAACCTGGTGAACTACGTTACCCAGAAAG
Organism: Cacajao melanocephalus; assembly: GCA_963573385.1. Lineage (NCBI taxonomy): Eukaryota > Metazoa > Chordata > Mammalia > Primates > Pitheciidae > Cacajao > Cacajao melanocephalus. The sequence continues at coordinate 83,314 of CAUYLG010045977.1, read as the reverse complement.
CTCTGTGTCAAATGGCAACGGAACAGAGCCAATGAGCGCTTAAGATAAAGGCGGTTCGGCGTTTGCACGTAACGCTTCTTCTGGCGTCCTCTGGTAGCGGCCATTTTCCTTCGTGTTGGGTGTGTGTTCCTGTGAGAGACCGCCGAGAGTTGGGTCCGAACTGCGGTGAGTGAACCAGGAGGTGGAGAGGAGTCACAGTCCCCTTTTCACCGAGGCAGCTTTGCAGCTCCTTGAAGACACCAAGTGTGATCTACGCCATGCCAGTATCGGTACCGCTGTGCCCTGGTCCCTGCCCTAGGCGCCTCCTCCTCCCGATCACGCTTTCCCCGCACAGTCCACTGGCGACGGCCGCGCTGAGGCTCCCGGCTCAGGTAATTGTGGCCCCTTACCTGCCGTCAGGTCACCTCATCGTCACCCCAGTCCTAAAGCAGCGAAGGAGCGGCGCCTGCTCACGGCTTTGCATCCGAACCCCTTCGTCGGGACACTAAGGCTCTCGCGGGAGGGGCCCTGTTTTTGACACTCGTGTGATGTGTTGGGGAGAGCAACAGGCACAGGGACCGGCGCGGGCAAAGGCTTGGAGATGGACCGAACCGGGAGGATGGAACCTGGGTTCCATGGGCGTCTGTCGGTAGCAAAGTGTGAGGCGGAGCTCCTCCTGGAAGAGCAAGCAGGCTGGGGGCTGTGGATTCATCGTGAGAACACTGGAAGCCGTGGATAGTTTCCCACAAAAGAGGCACGTGACCACAGTTCGGGCTTTAAAGGTTTTCCAAAGTCTAATCAATGGAAGACAGAGTAGAGAGAGGGGATGTCCAGGAAGAAGGGGGTTACATAGATAACTGAAGGGTGAGAAGGGTGGAGAAGAGTTTTTATTGAATGATGAAACAGCTCTCCGCAGAGAGGGAACCCCATGTGGGTGGTCCCTACCTGAAGTAGACCACCCCCACACACACTCAAAGGCAGGCAGTTCCCCAGTGTGGCTGAGTCTAGGGCTTGTATGGGTTCAGAATGGAGGAGGGTGTTCTGATTGGTTTGTGAATATGCAAAGAAGGTTAAAACAAAGGCACCACTCAAAGGTGAGCACAACAGTGTAAAAACCAATTAGGGAAGAGTAGGTATATGTAAAATCGGTGAAGGCTGTGGAACAGAGGAAAGTGTGTCAGATAGGAAGAGGGATTCTCAGTTGGTCCGTGGATTCATCCAGGACTTGTCGCTAGGGTTTAAACTGTCTTTGGCTTGAAGGTCTGGTTTCACCAGGAACCCGCCCCTGTCTGCCTAGGATTTGTCTGCCTCCAGCCACTGTCATTTTCATTAAGATGAACAACTTGTATGGGATTATGGTAGAACACACAACACAGAATAACAAACATATGTGCAGACACAAGTATTATAGTCAAACTTCAGCTTCTCTGTTTATGTTTGCATTTCTGTCTACCTTAAATATCTCCTTTATTGTTTCCATCCACACTGGTATTGCTCAAAACACTCAAGAATGAAGACGAATCTCATTTTTGAGACAGAACTGTCAGGGTGATCATCCTAATCATGTACATGTACTGATCTTAATTCCATCTCTCCTTAGATATCACTACTAAAACTTTTCTGAAGCCTTAATTTTTTTTTCAAGTTTCAATTAAACAACTGGTTTTCAAGATTTAAAAAGATAAAATGAATTTCAACACATTAAACAAAGAGAAGCTGTTTTTTCCTAACACATGTACAGTGTACTAATATGCTACATGTATGTATAGAACTAAAAAGATCTAGGACCAAAAACACCTTATCTTTTTAAAGCAGCTTTTGCTCCACTTCATAGGTTCCTACAAATCGTATTTTCCCCAAACATGAACACAACATTTGATCTGTTCATTTATTTTGCTTTATAAGGAATTGATAGAAACATAAGTTTACATATACCTAAAAAGTGGCTATCCCACATATGACAGTCCAGAATTTACTAACTGCATAGGTTTTCTGGCTATTTCAAGCACACATAAGAAGAATTACAGAGAGGACAAACATTTATGATTTCTGCAAATTAAGGCACATCAATTACAATCTGTTTTTTAGTTTAAAAATCTTCATTTGTAAAAATTCAAAATATGTCCAACTTCAACTTTTTAGTAGGAATGTTGGTTTGCTGGGTTTGGCCATCTTTTCTTTTTTCACCTTAAAGATCAAACATGAAACAATGAGGAATGTAGTTCTTTGTGAAACACATAAATACTTGTAATATTTTGAATGATTTGGCCCTCAAAAATACTGCTTAACAAGTTAAACTCAGCTTAACTGTAGGTAAATGCAAGTATGCCCAAGGCTGGAGTATTTTAATCTCTTTTTGGCTGCAGATTATACTTCTGTGGCTGGAAAAAATGTTCTTCAATAGCACTGACCAGTTCATTCAGTTCCCTCTTCAGCTGCTCAGGATCACTGTTTCCAGGTGGGGCACACAGCTCTGCATAGTACTTGATTTTGGGCTCTGTCCCACTGGTGCCCATGGTGGCCACGCCTCCATTAGCAAAGGTGAAGGTGATCATTTGGCTGCTTTTACTAGTGGTAAGAACATCTTTTTTATCAGTCTGGCTATCATTATAGCCAGTTGTAAGGTCCCTAATGGCAGAAATTTCAAATTTGCCGCAAGCTTTTGGACAATTATTTTTTCCATCGTAGTTTCTGAGGTTTTCAAATCATTTCTTAATGGTGTCTTGATCATGGCAGATAAAATAGGAAGCTTTGGTAATATGGTAGGCATACTCCACATAAATGGCCTTTAGTTGCTGAGACAAAGACAAATTCTTGGTTGCTAGAAAGCTAGACAACTCTGCACTTATGACAGTGGCACTGACTCCATCTTTATCCAGAACAAAAGGGCAGCACATGTATCCAGTAGCTTCTTCAAATGCAAATAAGATAGTTTTCCCTTGGTCTATTAGCTGTTTGGCTCTGCTTCCCATCCACTTAAAGCCAGTTAATGTTTCCTCAAAATGAAAACCCTCCTTTAGGGCCATGGCCCGCAAGATTTTGGAGAAGATGGTGCTGGACAACATTTAACTGTCTTTGAAAGCACTGCGATCCCGATTCTTCTCTCTCCAAGGTGTGAAAAGCCACCATCCCAGGAGGGCCCCCAACTCATTGCCCAAAAACACTCTCCATTCACCACTGTCTTGCTTTTCTGCTGCGGCAAGCCTGTCAGCATCCAGGTATTTGCTAAAACAATTTTGGCCTTGGTTTTGTCAGCCAAAACAAAAGATACAGTCAAGACACCTTTCCCTTCTTCGGGATTCCGGTATTTCACTGTTGGAAACTCAGGATCCGGATCTTTCTGTTCAGGAAAGGCTTCAGGTGCAACAAGGTCAAAAACCTTGAAAGCCGACTGCACAGTTATGACCCACCCCATGGACAGAGGTGTGCACAAACTTCACCTTTGTCTCCCTGTTCACGCTCCTGTGGAAACAGTATTTTTGTTTTTAAGACGGGGTTTCACCATATTGGTCAGGCTGGTCTCAAACTCCTAACCTCAGGTGATCCGCCCACCTCAGCCTTCCAAAGTGCTGGGATTACAGGTGTGAGCCACCGTACACAGGGGAAACAGTATTTGTTAAGGTCTTCAAAGTAGTCATTATTTGATGGAAGCACTTGGATTGTGAAGAAGTGGACTGCTATCAATTAAAGAATCATCCCAAGCCTGAGGCCATGGTTCTAGGTTTTCTTCAGTAGCTTGAGAAATCTCTTTATCATGAGGAGAAATGATCTGAGCTCCATTATCCCAATAGACCTTATAACCATTATCCTGCTTTTGATTGTATGATCCAGTTATCGGGATTCCAGCACAAAGTTTCAAATGCAATACTGTGAATGGCACAAAGGGAGTTGGTGTTATATCAGAAAAGAGGTACACAGGAATCCCCTGACCGTTAAATGTGGTTGCAGCAAGCCGGGCAAACCTGCTGCTGCTACCCACACTGGATGGACGGGCTCGGGCGTCAAAGCTGATCACGATCCCTTTCTGCTTTAGGTCACTAACTGCTTTTCGAGGTATCTGCAAAATCCCTGTGTAGTCTGGATGATGATCAAGTCATTCATACAAGAAATTCCAGGTCCCATGGGAGCTTGAAGGTCAGCTGTCCCAAACTCCATTCGGGCCCCAAAACGTTTTCGTAGTTCTTCTTTATTACCTTCTGCTATTAGTCGTTTCACTGCCTCTAAAGTTAAGGAATTCTTGTCCCAGCGCAGCCACCGGGCCGTCTCTTGGTCCAGCTGGGCGTTCGCGCCGGGCCTGCTGCCTTCTGGAGCCGCCATCGCTGTGCTTGCGCTGCCGCAGCGGAGGAAAAAAGGCAGCAAGGTCACCCTTCCGGCCCGGTAGAAAGAGAGCCTTAATTTTTTTTTTTAACCATCCACTAATTTGCAACTACATAATCATTCTATAATTCTAAAATTTTTTTATTTTTTAATTTAGGGTTAGGGGTTAAGGTTAGGGTTAGAGAGTTAGGGTTAGGGAGGCCTCTGACCTTATGGGATCAAGCCATTCTGCCTCAGCCTCCTATATAGCTGGGACTACACATGTGCACCACTACAGCCTGATAATTTATTATTATTTTTTTTTTTGAAGAGTCAGGGTCTCTTAAAAAAAACCAAAGGAATACATGTGCAGAACATGCAGGTTTGTTACATAGGTAACTTATTTTTTGTTGTTGTTTTATTAAGGCAGAGTCTCACTCTGTTGCTCAGGCTGGAGTGCAGTGGAGCGATCTTGGCTTACCGCAACCTCCGCCTCCCAGGTTCAAGTGATTCTCTTGCCTCAGCCTCTAGCTGGGATGACAGGTGCACACCACCATGCCCAGCTAATTTTTGGGGTTTTTTTGTTTGTTTGTTTGTTTGTGGCGGAGTCTCACTCTGGAGTGCAGTAGTGCAATCTCAGCTCACTACAACCTCCGCCTCCCGGGTTCAAGTGATTCTCCTACCTCAGCCTCCCAAATAGCTGAGACTACAAGCACATGCTACCATCTAATTTTTGCATTTTTAGTAGAGATGAGGTTTCACTATGTTGGGCAGGCTTGTCTCGAACCCCTGATCTCATATGATCTGTCTGCCTTGGCCTTCCAAAGTGCTAAAGTTTTTTTGTAGTTTTAGTAGATACAAGGTTTCACCATGTTGGCCAGGCTGGTCTCAAACTCTTGACCTCAAATGATCCACCCACCTCGGCCTCTCAGAATGCTGGGATTACAGGCATGAGCCACCATGGTGGGGGTGGACCTTTTTTTTTTTTTTTTCCACATAATTTTTTTTTGGAGATGGAGTCTCACTCTGTCTTCCAGGCTGGAGTACAGTGGCAGTATCTTAGCTCATTGCAACCTCCACCTCCCGGGTTGAAGTGATGCTCCTGCCTCAACCTCCCGAGTAGCTGGGATTACAGGCACCCATTACCATGTCCAGCTAATTTTTGTATTTTTAGTAGAGATGTGGTTTCACCATGTTGGCCAGGCTGGTCTCAAACTCCTGGCCTCAAGTGATCCTCCCTCCTTGGCCTCCCAAAGTGCTAGGATTCGGTAGCCTGAGCCACTGCACATGGCCAACATAATAATTCTTAGTTGGATTTTGGAATTTACATTTTACAACTGTATTCCTAACAACGTTAATTCCTTATGTAAAGCACTCCCTGCAATGGAAACAGAAATAAAGAATAGCCACTTCCCAACAATAACATAAACTCCTGGATTTAAGACACACCCAATATCAATAGGTGGAGAGCATCTTCTGCATATGTGCTCCATCTTTGAAAATTACAGCCATGGCTGGGTGCGGTGGCTCACAGCTGTAATCCCAGGACTTTGGGAGGCCAAGGCAGCAGATCACAAGGTCAAGAGTTTGAGACCAGCCTGGCCAAGATGGTGAAACCCGTGTCTACTAAAAATACAAAAATTAGCTGGGCGTGGTGGCGTACGCCTGTAATCCCAGCTACTCAGGATGCTGAGGCAGAAGAATCGCTTGAACGTGGGAGGCGGAGGTTGCAGTGAGCTGAGATTGTGACACTGCACTCCAGCCTGGGTGACAGAGTGAGACTCCATCTCAAAAAAAAAAGGCTGGGCGTGGTGGCTCTCGCCTGTAATCCAAGCACTTTGGAGGCCAAGGCGGGCAGATCACCTGAGGTCGGGAGTTCAAGATCAGCCTGACCAACATTGCGAAACCCCATCTTTAAGGAAAAAAAGAAAAGGAAAACTGTAGCCATTTATCACTACAAAATAACATTTATCTCATTGGTCATCTTGTAAGACTGATAAAACATTCCCAGATTAATTGAATATAAATTAGAATCTCAAGCAAGGGATACTAAGTGGATAAAAGTGTTCCTCAAGGAACTGGACACTATGATTTTATAGGCAAGAGAGTTGTTTTCTGCGGAAATCACAGAGATTCACCAGGTATTCCTATTTTAGGGAGCACAACATCTCTTTTCTATCTTCCTTGTCTTGTCCTATCTGGATTAGTTCTCTCTTGCCTCTGACAGACTGAGAAACTGACTCTAACACCTTAGAGCGCACGATAATATTTATCAGCCTCTTCTTCCAGTACAGTGATTTTGCGACTGAAGGACTGTTCCAAACGGTATGATAATTTGGATTTTTTAGCCTTTGGGGGCATCCTAAATAATAATTTTAGCGTCGGAGAGCGGGGTTCCCCGAAATCTAAAATAAAATTTTTCCAAATACTTGAATGATCAGTTACAGACATTAATTTCCAAAAATCTCAGTAGGGGTTCTAAGGCTAGGTAAGACTAGTCTCTACCCTAGAAGGACGCGTACTTTAAGGACAGACCGCTGAGGTGGAGCTGGATCTTTCCTGCAGAAGGGCCTTTACCGCCTTGGAACCTTAAGAAACTACATAACCCAGAAATCTCTACATCGCATGACAGTTTGTCGGAGCCAATGAAGGCGCAGAATAAAGGTGTTTCCGCGTGCGCGCGTATATGAAGGCGGGACTTCCGGCGTCCTCTACTAGCGGCCATTTTGATTGGTGTTGGGTGTGTTTTCCGGTGAGAGACTTCGGAGCGCTGGATCGGGCAGCGGTGACTGAACCCAGAAGGTGGAGAGGAGAGGTTGTCCCGACGGCACAGCGGTGCTCTGCAGTTCCTTAAAGACGCTAGGCGTGACCCGCGCCAACGTCGGGATCTGGACCACAGTGCCCGGGTACCTGCCCTGCTCGCCCCCTTCTCCCGACCCCGCTTTCCCCACCTAGTCTGATGGCGGCGGCCGCGCTGAGGCTCCCGGCTCAGGTAATTGTGGCGTCTTCCGTGCCCTCAGATCACCTCATCTTTACCTAAATCCAAAAGCAGCTAGGAAGCGGCGCTTGCTCAAGGCTCTGCAGCCTGAACCTGGCGTCGGGACACAGGCGCTCGCGGGATGCGGTGAGGAGAGCGACAGGCACAGGGACCAGTGTAGGCAAAGGCCTGGAGATGAACTGAGCCGGGAGGATCGGAACCCAGGGTCCACAGGCACCTGTCGGGAGTAAAGTGTGAGGCAGAGCTCCTCCTGGAAGAGCAGGCTGGGGACTGTGCATTCACCCTGAGAACGTTAGAAGCCATGGACAGATTCCAGCAAAGGAAGGACAAGATCAAAGTCCAGGCTTTAAAGGTTTCCCCAAGTCCAGTCAAAGAAAGAACAGAGAGGATGACTTTCTGGCCCTGAGAGGTTGAATTCTTGTTTAACCTCTGTAGATGACATAGGTGCTAGGAGATGACATTTTGTATTGAGGCGTTCAGTTCAGACAACCAACCTGCGTTTACCTGGTTACAGGACCAAGAAAGGGTTCAGGGAGGCCTGAGCTTATCAAATCCCATCAGGGACACATTCCTGTAGCTTGTGCCTCTCCTCTCAGACACTCCTGGCTGCAGAAGCACTTGCAGAACCTTCACAGGGAAGCGGAGGGTGTTCCATGCCCTCACTGGCCCTAACTCCCATCCACATGCTCTTTGGGCATATGGGGTGTCCTGGGACTCTTAGGTACCATTTCCTTTTAGTTTTTTGATCTGGGAGCCCTGGAGAAACCTTAAACCCAGGATCCTAAATCTGTGACACAGGATATATGGAGGTTATTCCCATTTCTGTCAAACAGTATAAACATACTTGGGAGGTTAACCCAGGAGTTGGTACCAGGATGTGAAATGCTTAGAGGTGAAACTGACCAGAGGGAGGAGGTGATGTTGCCACAGTTTCATCTGGCTGTAATCTTCTCTGGCTCTACAGTGGAGAACAGACTGTGGGATTGAGGGAGGAGGAAGTAAGATGAGAGTTGAGGCTCTTGCCATAATCCAAGTGAGGGTTAAGAGACTGGATTTATGGCTGAGGAGATGTGGCTGGATTCAAGCATCTAGATTTCCTAATATGTAAAGTAAGGGCATGAAGAGAGCAATCAGGAACCCAAGGTTTTTGGTCTTAGCAGCTGTAGCTATGGAAGCTGCATCAACTGAGATGAGCAGGTTGGTAGTGGACATAATTAGAATATTATGAGATATCAAGATGACTTTTGGCCATGTGAAGAGTCGGAGACGAGTAAGTGTCGGCATCAAATGGGTAATTGGACATGCAGGTTGGGGTATCCGGGAAGGGATTGATACTGGAGACATATAATATATGGCAGCTAATGTGTGCTGTGGTGTGTGAGCCATGGGTCACATTAAGGAGAGCACACTTCACACTCTGGTAGTAAATCTCTTAGGGGACCAGAAAGCAGTGGTTGAATGATGAAGACAGCATCTGTTGCTTGGGTCCCTTGGTAATGTTATTGGGCTTCCTAAACACTGGAGGGGCAGGTAAGTGACTATGATGGTAAAGTATACCTGACAGCATAGTTTACCAGGGGATGTAGACTTTCAAGGAGAGAATAGACATAAAATAGATACATGCAGAAGTCAAATTGAGGGACTGTGACACTTAGGCCAGAGTGGTGCTTATTCATCACTCTGTGCAATCAAGATTTGTGATGACTTTAGTAGTGTGTGGGGAGTTTTGTTACGCCTGCTGAATATGCTCAGGGCGACATATGGTCATTTGTGACCGTCAGTAAGTCTTGGGCCTTGAATGGATTAAAAACAGGACTGTTTTTGTTTTTTTTTTGACAGTCTTGTTCCGTTGCCCAGGCTGGAGTGCAGTGGCACAATCTTGGCTCACTGAAACCTCCACCTCCCAAGTTCAAGTGATTCTCCTGCCTCAGCCTCCTGGCAGCTGAGATGACAGGCACATGCCACATGCCAGGCTAATTTTTTTTTTTAATAGAGATGGGGATTTACCATATTGGCCAGGCTGGTCTCAAACTCCTGACCTCGCTCACAATCCACCTGCCTCGGCCTCCCAAAATGCTACTGCCCCTGTCCAGGACTGGTCTTTAAATGTCAATGGTATTAGGTAAATGTAAGATGGTCCATATTGCTGAAGAGTAAGCCAGTGCAGCACAGAAGCGGAATAAGACCATGGATATCTGAAGTTACATATGTTTTGCGTGGCTGTGGAGTCATGCAAGGAGACATTCATAGAATTATTAGGGACTACCACTGCTAATGAGAACCATGGTCATTTTGTGTTATTATTGGATCCTGTTTGAATATGTGAAGCATATTTGGTGCTGTCAGCCATATTGTGGTATAGAGGCAAAAATGGAGGACCAATATGATGTGCCACTTTGATATCCAGTGATATTGGCATGACCTCAAGTGGCCTGAGAGCCAGTTCCCTTCCCACTAGCCTCTTTTGTATAATTATCGGCATGGCCTAATAATCCTTTCATTAGGGAGACCAGGCAGAATTCCTGGTTATTACACTTTGTAGTGAGTTTGAATTTTATCCTTACCCACAGTGTTATTCACACAAGCCAGCTGCATCCTCCCAAGGGACTCGAGGGTCATCACACCGTCTACATTTTAAAAGCTTGCATACCATAGTTTCTGGTTATGCGCTGTTATCCATAGTGCAACTTCCATGTGGTCCTCTGTTGAGGGGTGTCCTCTGCCAGACTTTGAGTATATTTGATTTTTAAACATATTTACAGCATCAGTCTAGTGTTTGATGTCATGTGTTTGGTCATTAATATAACTGTAAGGTAAAAATCCTGCTCTTACTGGTAGAAGGAAAAAGAGGATATAAACATACTTGTGGGTAGGCAGAGAGAGGCCAATGTGAGAGGCAGTTTGGCGGGGGTGGCCATGGGCATATGTCTGTGCAATCTAAATAATGAAGTATATTTTGGCTTAGCACAGTGGCTCATGCCTGTAATCCCAGCAATTTGGGAGGCTGAGGTGGATGAATCACTCAAGCTCAGGATTTTCAGACCAACCTGGGCAGCATGGCAAAACCTTCTCAACCAAAAATACAAAAAAAAAAAAAAAAATGGCCAGGCATGGTGGCACACACCTGTAGTCCCCGCTACTTGGGAAGCTGAGGCCAGAGAATTATTTGAGTCCAGGAGACGGAGGTTGCAGTGAGCTGAGATCACGTCATTCCACTTCACCCTGGGCAATGGGAATGAAACTCTATCTCAAAGAAAAAAAAAGGGAATGAATGATGTGTATTTAGAGAGGGAGTATGTCTGATAGACCCAGGGTGCTGCACTGGGATTTATATGACTTCATCTCTACCAGGGGCATTGGCTATCAGGAGGTATGGACTGCTTTACGTCAGTACCAAAACACAGAAACCTATTGGTTCACCCACTTCTTGTTGCTGATGCCTGTGCACCATGCCCAGTGAGCCCATGAGAAGACAGTGACACCAGTGGACCTAGTTTCTCCTTGTAGTTGAGGACCTTGGGAGGAGGAAAGGCAAGGGTGGATAAGTGGATGAGCATATGGGCTGTTTGTGGTTTCATCTGTCATCATTATGGCAGGGCACTGTGACCTTTGACGATGTGGCTGTGAAGTTTTCCCAGGAGGAATGGAGTCTCCTTAGTGAGGCTCAGAGATGCCTTTATCATGACGTGATGCTGGAGAACCTGGCACTTATATCTTCTCTAGGTAAGGCCGTCACACTCTTCTGTGACCTCAGCTAGTGTCTGTCCTTCCCCATTTTTTTTTTCCCCATGGCAAGACTATTTTCCTCACCTCAGGAACCTGGGCACAGGTTCCTCTGTTAGTTCCCTGGGTAGGTTCTGTGGTAGGTAGGACTCAGGTGTGTGTCCTGCCCTCTCTTCTCCTTCAGCAGCCCCAACACCTGCTTTGCTGGAAGCTCCCAGAGCAGGAGCTTTACAGGCACCATAATGCATCCCATCTTGCCTGCCCTCTGCCTGTTGGGTAATTTTTGCAGCTCCAAGACTCTGGTATGCTCAGGTTCTGCTTCCTTGTTCGAGGTGATGTTTATTTATGACTGCCTGTGCCAGGAATACCTCCCATCACTGATCTTCTCAATACTTACATGCACTATAGGCTGTTCTTACAAGACCCTTCTTTAAGTTATCTTGTTTGTTTTGTTTTATTCTGTTTTGTTTTCAGAGTTAACATCTTACTGTGTCACCCAGGCTAGAGTGCAGTGGTGCAATCATAGCTCACTATAGCCTCCATCTCCCAGACTCAAGCAATCCTCCTTCCTCAGCCTCTAGAGTAACTGGGACTAGAGGCTTCTGCCACCACATCTTACTAATTTTTATTTTTATTTTTAATAGAGATGAGGTCTGACTGTATTGCCCTGGCTGGTCTCCAACTCCTGACCTCACCTGATCCTCCCTCCTCATCCTTCCAAAGTGCCAGGATTACAAGCATGAGCCGCTGTGCCCTGATCTTTATTTATTTATTTATTTATTTATTTTTGACAGGGTTTCACTGTCATGCAGGCTGTAGTCTAGTGATGCATTCATGGCTCACTGCATTCTCAACCTTCTGGGCTCAAGTAATCATCCATCTGACTCCTAAGTAGCTGAGACTACAGGAGCCTGTCACCCTGCCCAGCTAGTTTTTGTTTGTTTGTTTTGTCGAGATGGGGTCTCATTATGTTACCCAGATTGGTTTTGAACTCCTAGGCTCAAGCAATCCTCTCAGTTTGACCTCCCAAAGTGCTGGGTATAGGTGTGAGCCACTGCACCTGGCCAAAAATTCACTTTGTAATATGTAGTTTCCTTTCCTCTGGGCTATCGGATGCTGATTTTTTCTGAACTATTGTTGGCTGTTTGGCTGCTCTTCTTTCTTGTCTTTCTGTTATTTTCATTTTATTTTTTGAGATGGAATCTCACTCTGTCACCCAGACTGGAGTACAGTGGAGACGAGATCTTGGCTTGCTGCAAACTCTGCCTCCTGGGTTCAAGTGATTCTTCTGCCTCAGCCTCCCCAGTAGCTGGGATTATAGGTACCCACCACCACACCTGGCTAACTTTTTTGTATTTTTAGTAGAGACGGTGTTTCACCATGTTGGCCAGGCTGGTCTCAAACTCCTGACCTTGTGATCTGCCTGCCTCAGCCTCCCAAAGTGCTGGGATTACAGGCGTGAGCCACTGCGCCCAGCCTCTGTTATTCCTTACATCATCCATTTCCCATGTAAATTCCATGTATGTCTTTGCAGTGGGATTCAGAGTCCTCAGTGTTTCAGAAGTTGCAGTTAAATCCAGGCTTAGCATGGTGGGCTCAGAGTGAGGAGTAACACCCTGGAGGAAGACATAACATCAGGGATTTAGGAAAGTCATACCAGAAGCTATCCTATTTCACTAGTATTTACTTGGCAACATGACTAGCCATATACTATTTCTGTCTTCCTCATTTTTGAGAGTTTCAGACTTCACCATTCTATACCCTGTCACTTCTACTCTGATGCCAGCTCAGGACTAATCTTCACATCTCTGGATCCCACCTGTTACCCATTTTCCTCACATTTCCATCTGCAGTGGACTCCAATACTGGCATATCAGTTCAGTATTAGGAAGTGTGTACACATTGCTAAGCCATACCTGACCAACAGCTGCTTTGTTATACTCATATTTTCTTGGGCCTAGACATATCCTTTTATATAGCACCCACATGCTTTATAAAAGTCCTTTAGATGTTTGCATAGGAAGGAATTATATACCCTGCCTCTACTCTCTGTAGTGCATGTATTGTTGGTTCCCTCACATCATGTGGCCCCCTACATTTTGTAACCATTCTAACCCAGTAATATGAAGAACTTTCAACCTAAAGGCAACATTCAGTTCCTGCAATTATCTGCATGGAGTAATACCTCTGTTTGTTAGATAAACTTGTCACAAACAAGTGTATCTTACAAACAGAAATGTTAGTCCATGGAAATACTTGCAGGTACTTCCCTTCAGAAGCTTGCATTTTACCAGCATTTTCTTTCTTTTAGGTTTTTGGTATGGAGCAAAAGACGAGACACTTTCTAAGCAGACCCTTTCTATACAACAGCAGTCTCCCCTCAGGACACATTGGATAGGTGTATGTACCAAGAAGGCCCACCCCTGGGGAGTGTGTGGCCCTCTCCTGGGAGATATCTTACACCAGGGAACACAGCACAATCAGAAGTTGAATAGTTTTGGGGCATGTGAAAAAAAATTAGATGACAATGCAGACCATTATCAAGATCAGAAGCAGCACATTGGAGAGAAATCATCCAGAAGCAATGCCAAGAAAACATCATTTGTAGAGAACTATAAATTCCATGTGTTACATGAGCCATTTGTCTTTCATGAGATTGGGAAAGACTTTTTGTCCAGCTTGAGATTATTCCAACAAGAGGACATTCACGCTTCAGGGAAGTCAAACATTGAAACTAAGCATGGGACACTGTTTCAGGGTGGAAAAACTCATTACATCTGTGGAGAGTCCACAATACCCTTCAGCAACACTCACTCACTTGCCCTTCACCAGAGACTTCTCCCTAGAGAAGGACCTTATGTATGCAGTGATTCTGGGAAATTCATTAGCAAAAGTAATAGTTTCAATAATCATCAGGGAGTTCACACTGGAAAGAAACCTTATCAGTGTGGACAGTGTGATGAATCATTTTGGTATAAGGCCCACCTCACTGAACACCAGAGAGTTCACACTGGAGAAAGACCTTATGAGTGTAGAGAATGTGATAAATCTTTTAGTCATAAGCACAGTCTTGTTGACCATCAGCGAGTTCACACTGGAGAAAGACCTTATGAATGTGATGAATGTGGGAAATCTTTTAGCCATAAGCGCAGCCTTGTTCACCACCAGCGAGTTCACACTGGAGAAAAACCTTATCAGTGTGGAGAATGTGGAAAATCGTTTAATCACAAGTGCAACCTCATTCAACATCAGCGAGTTCATACTGGAGAGAGGCCTTATGAATGTATGGCATGTGGGAAATTATTTAGGAGCAACTCCCACCTAAAGGAACATCAGAGAGTTCACACTGGAGAAAGACCGTATGAGTGTAAAGAATGTAGGAAGTCATTTAGGTACAAGTCACACCTCACCGAACACCAGAGAGTTCACACTGGAGAAAGGCCATATGAGTGTAGAGAATGTGGGAAATGTTTTCATCAAAAGGGCAGCCTCATTCGACATCAGCAAATTCACTCGGGAGAAAGGCCACATGAATGTGGAGAATGTGGGAAGTGTTTCCGTCAAAAGGGAAACCTCATTAAACATCAACGAGTTCACACAGGAGAAAGACATCATGAATGTTGAAAATTTGGCAAATCTATTGGTAAAAAGGATACCCTCATTCAACATCAGTGAGATCACACTGAAAAGAGCTTATGAGTGTGGAGAATGTGCAAAATCTTCTAGTCAAAAACTTGGCCTTATTCAACAATAGCAAGATCACAATGGATAAAGGCCTTATGAGTGTAGAGAATATATGAAATCCAGTACATAGAAGTTTTACCTCAGTAAATAGCAAAGGAGTCACACTGGACAAAGACCTTACAGTTATGGGGAATTTGGGAAATTACTTAAGAAGTACCCCCTCACTGAACATTAGAGAGTTCACAGTTGAGAAAGGCCATATGACTGTAAGGAACTTGTGAAATTAGCCAGAAGAGCTGCATTACTATTCATAGAGCATTCACAATGGAGAAAGGCCATATAAATGTGAGAAATCATTTTCCTACAGCTCTGCACACCGTGTTCGTAAGAGTTCACACTGGACAAAGCCTTATGAGTGCTTCGAGTAGAAAATCCTTTGTGGGAAGACTCTGGTCTCATTAAACACAGGAGAGTTCATACTAGAGAAAGGCTTAACAGTGTAGCAAATGTGGAAAGACATTTACCAGAAGCTCTGCCCTGCGAGTTGATGCTAGAGAAAGCCCTTCTCAGTGAAGTAAATTTGGAAAATTGATTAGTCAAACCTATATGACTTCAAGATCAGAGTTCACACTGGATCAAGGGTTTATGGTATGACAGATGTGGCACATTCTTTATCTAAATGTCTAGCTTTATTATGCAATCACAAGCTCCTGCTGTGGAAGTGCCTTTTGAGTGCAAAGAGTTTGATGAAGGCTTCACTCTTCTTTCATTGGATACCAGAATGTTGACAGAAGAAAAATACCATAGATGTACAGGAATATTACTTCTTGTCCAGTGTAACTCTGGGAGAGAGCACTTACGAGGACGCCATCAATGTCATACGTCCAGTAGCTGCATAAATTCCAGGTATATGGGAACTGTATTGCATTTCTCATTTTGCATATGTCCCTTGCCAGATTTATTTCGTTTAGATTTCCGGCAAAAGCCATTTTACCTCTACCACTTTGCAGGTGCCCACAGGGTCTCACTCATGCACTCCATCATATTCCAGAAAAAAAGTTCAGTTGTCTCTCATTCAGCAGTGGGATTTTTGAGTAGCCTCTGCACTCGTTCCTTTCTAATTTCTCTTTTTATTTTTAAATTATTTTGGTTTTTGAGACAGAGTCTCACTCTGTCACCCAGGTTGGAGTGCAGTGGCATGATCTCGGCTCACTGCAATCTCCACCTCCCTGGTTCAAGCAGTTCCCCTGCCTCAGCCTCCCGAGTAGCTGGGATTACAGGTGTGTGCCACCATGCCCAGCAAATTTTTTTGCTGGTCTCAGACTCGATCTCGTGATCCACCCGCCCAGGCCTCCCAAAGTGCTGGGATTACAGGCATAAGCCATTGCTCCCGGCCGCCTTTCTCATTTCTCTATGAGGAGTTGGGCCATGGACCTGCTTCAGTTTTGGCCTAGAGCAGAAGTGTCCAATCTTTTGGCTTCCCTGGTCCACACTGGAAGAATAATTGCCTTGTGCCACATGTAAAACACACTAACAGTAATGATAGCTGATGAGCTTTTAAAAAAATCACAAAAAACCGTCATAATGTTTTAAGAAAGTTTACAAATCTGTGTTGGGCTGCATTCAAAGCTGTCCTGAGACACACGTGGCCCACAAGCTGCAGGTTGGACAAGCTTGGCCTAAAGAATTTTTCTAATTACCTGACAAGATGGATTGACTTTCCTAGGAATCTTGTGATTCTCACAATTCTTAAGATGAATTTTTGCAGCCTCTAACTCACCAACCCAAGCACAACTTGCCTCTCCTTGTTCTAGTTTCTGCTGTGATGAAGTTCTTATTTAAGCTCCCTTCAATGCTGGGAATTGTATTCACTGTATTGTGTGAATTGTTTATTCATTGCTTTGTGTGGTTTGCATTCCAAGGGTTGAGTAGCTGTGTGGATAGTATGTGTGACTCTGAGGGGACAGTATGAAGGCAGAATATAGCTCTGCATTTGTGGCCTCATTTGGTTGGCTGTCTAAGGCCTCCAAAGAAAGACTTCAGGGCTTTGTGGTCTTTATTTTTAGACCAAATAGTGCAATAATTTGTGTTTTCATTTTTGTGACACACTGTAGTGCTTCTGAGAATAGCAGAAAATGATTCTCTAGTTTACAAAGAATATTGCATTATGCTCAGTACTAGTGAAAGAAATCAGTTCTCGAGTCCTGCAGTGCATTCATGTGTCCTGAAGTCCAGAATTCTGTAGGATAAGTGTCCTACATTATAAGCCTGGAGGAAGAAATCATAATCTTTTAATTTTTATTTTTTTAGGGACATGATGTCACTCTGAAACTCAGGCTGGAATGCACTGGCATGGTCATACCTCACTGCGGCCTCAAACTCCTGGGCTCAAGTGATCCTCCTGCCTCAGCCTCCCGAGTACCTGAGATTAGCCCAGGTAATTTAAGAATTTTTTGTAGAGATAGAGTTTTGCTATTTTATGCTGACTGATGTTGAACTCCTGGCCTCAAGCAATCCTCCAGCATATGCCCTCGAAAGCACTAGGATTATAGGTGTGAGCCACCATGCCCGCCCACAAATAATTTTTATAGAATTAGCATTTCTAGGTAGTCAAGCCGACTGTGACAGAATAGTTGGAATATACTTTTTAAAAAAAGGCCTCCACAGTGATTCAGTTACTATGTCTGTGATGGACAAGCAGGTATAGAAATTTTCAGAACCTCCATAATTAGGAATCTAGTGTAGCTTAGGTCATTGTCAGAGTAAATCTAAAGGTTTTGTGGATTTCTATAGCCTATCTGGGCTGCTTACCAAAAAGCCATCCCTGAATTATTAGGAGGAAGAGGATAGGGAGAAGGGAAATCTCTTAGTCTAGTGATGTGTCCTTTGCAACCAGCCAGCATTCCAATTTAATCAGGTGGAAATGGTCTTCCTGGCTCCTAAGTATTTGGTGTCACACAGGCTAGTGGCCCCACTTAGAGCGTGATGAGAGTTAGTAGAGTCAATGTAGAATTGCATAACCTATTTGTCAAAAATACTGTTAAATCCAGAAAGTTCTTTCAAATTAAAATTTTAAAACTGTAATAAGACTGGGCATAGTGACTCACGCCTGTTATCCCAACGCTTTGGGAGTCCAAGGTGGGAGTATTGCTTGAGGTAAGGAGTTTGAGACTAGCCTGGGTCCCATAGTAAGACCCTGTTTCTTAAAAACAAAATATACTGTCTTTCTCTCTGGCCTCTCCATCCTCCAAACAATCACTGAATTATAATATTTGCTTAACAATAGATTAGTGTCAATTTTCTGGAATTTTACATGACTAACATGTTTCATCTTTTCATACCTGAGTACGCTCCTGAGTCCTATTTATTTTGATGTTTTTTCTTTATTTTTTTTTATTATTTCACATAAGCAGGGATATATATTTTGACATTTATCAATCATGACATATAAATAGTTCATTCTTTTTATCTTAGAATATGACATGCTATAAAAATCACTGTATATATTGCTTATGGATATATTATTTCTTCTTGTTTTTGTCTGTTAGAAATAAAACTGCTTGTTACACACATTTGAATGCAGTTCTTCATATAAATAATGTTTCATTTCTTTCGTGTTAATTCCTTGGTGTGTAGTGCGCAACTCACATGGTTAGGTGAACATGTATACCCCTCTCCCAACCTCAGGGAGCACAGCTCACATTTCCAGGAGAGAGAGACTCCTCCCCTCCAGTCAAAGAGAGGAGAGGGAAGGATAAAAAAGGCTTTGTCTTGGAAGTTGACACCAGCTCAGCTACAGTAGGGTAGGACACCATGCTAAGGCCCCTATTCTAGGCCTTAGCTCTGAATGACGTTTCTACATATACCCTGGGCTGGAAGAGAACTTACTTCTTTAGGATTCAGTCCTGGCAGGATTCATCACCTGCTGACTAAAGAATCATTGGGCCCCGAATAATCAGCAGTAGCACACAGGTAGTACTCACCATGTGCCATTGGTGAGACTCAGAAATGCTGGCTTCGAGTGTGACCCAGCACATTCCCAGCTGTGATGGCTTTCAGGAGTGGCTCCTGCTTGAGAAACAGGGAAGAGTAAAGAAGACTGCCAGCGGCACCTTGCTTGCTGCGCGAGCTTGGAAGCGGCTTCCGGAATAAATAAATAAATAAATAAATAAATGAAAGAAAAAGAAAAAAGGACTTTGCCTTACAGCTTAGATACCAGTTTGGCCAAGTAGGGTAGAGCACCAAGTAGGCTCTTAGGGTCCCTAATTTCAGGCAGAGCAGTGGCGCAATCTCGGCTCACTGCAACCTCTGCCTCCCGGGTTCAAGCGATTCTTTCGCCTCAGCCTCTCGAGTAGCTGGCATTATAGGCGCGCACCACCACACCCAGGTAATTTTTGTATTTTTAGTATACACGGATTTTCACCATGTTGGCCAGGATGGTCTCAATCTCTTGACCTCGTGATCCGCCCTCCTCGGCCTCCCAAAATGCTGGGATTACAGGCGGAAGTCACCGCGTCCGGCCGAGTATGGCCTCTTCTAAGACAGGATACTCTCCTCTGAATCTGGACCTGGAGTCCCCATTTCCTAGCGCTCCTAGCAGTGGAGCTTGGCCCTTTCTTCTGAAAGTTGGGTTGCGGGGGACCTTAAGCGCTGCGCATCTTTGGGAACTACATTACCCAGAATCCTGTGTGTGGCACGGAAGCGTGGCTGAGCCAATGAAGCTTCAGAGAAGCGCGCCATTGCCGGGGTACGTAAGACCAAGGCGGGACTTCCGGCGCCCTAGCCATGGCAGCTGGTTTGGCATATTGGGTCCATCCAGCTCTGCTGGGTCTGGATGAGCTTGAAAGCAGTGGTTGTGCCCATTGCACGCAGGCGGAGCTGAGGCTCTGCGATGCCCTCGGTCGCGACCCGGGACAGGACAAGGACAGAAACCCCGCCGATCCCGCCTCCCCGCCCGCCCACAGAGTCATGGCGGCGGCCGCTCTGAGGGCACCAGCTCGGGTGAGCGCTGCGACCTCTGGGCCGCACCCACCCTGCCCACTCAGACTCTGAGGACCCTGCTCGTGAGGGGCGCCTCCTCACGTCTGTGCAGTCCAGGCCTCTGTCTGGAGGCGCCGGCGGGTGGGATCCCTGTTTCCGGCTCAAAGTTGATGCGGTGGTGAGCGCGAGCCTGGCCTACGGTCGGGCACGGGCCATGGTCTGGAGGCGTGGACTCAGCCAGGGGGATTCGGAATTCGGGAACATCTTGTGTGTACTGGGAACAAAGTGTGAAACGGAGTTCTTTTTTCCTTATTTTTTTGCGGCGTTTTTTTTTTTTTTTTTTCTTTATTTTGAGGTGGAGTCTCGCTCTGTCTCCAAGGCTGGATTGCAGTGGCGCGATCTTGGCTCACTGCAACCGCCGTCTCCCGGGTTCAAGTGATTCTCCTGCCTCAGTCTCCTGAGTAGCTGGTATTACAGGCATACGCCACCATGCCCGGCTTATTTTTGTATGTATTTTTAGTAGAGACGGGGTTTCGCCATGTTGGCCAGGCTGGTCTCGAACTTCTGACCTCAGGTAAGCCTCCCGCCTCGGCCTCCCAAAGCGCTGGGATTACAGGCATGAGCCACCGCGCCTGGCCGAGGCGGAATTATTTCTCCAGTACCAGCTTGAGGGTTGAACTTTGACTGTGAGGATGCCAGAAGCCATGGACAGTTTTGATCAAAGGAGTTAATCTGTGTTAGGGTTAAGATTCCCAAAAGATGTTCAGAGGAAGAACAGAGTAGAAGGCGGTGATGAGGACATTGAAGCATTGAGAGGTTGAAACTTTGCTCAAGGTTACATAGCTGGTAAAAGATGACATTGAGCACTGGGCCACCAGATAAGAGACTCACTCAGCCTGATGTCATCTGGCTCCAGGGCCCAAAAAAGCTTACAGAGAACCCTGAATCTATCAAATCCCAGGAGTGACACATTTATGAAAGCCCTGATTTTCGGCACAATTCATGACTACTGAAGCACTTAAAAAACCCATAGAAGGAACTAAGGGATGCTCTAGTCCCTCACTGGTCCCCATCGTCATCCACATGTCTAGATCTTTGTGTTATTTTATTTTATTTTATTTTATATATTTTAAATAACCAGCTGAGAGAAGAGGTGTCCTTTTTTCTTTGGCGACAGGGTCTCACTCTGACACCCAGGCTCGAGTGCAGTGATTTAATCACAATGTAGCCTGGACCTTCCCGGGCGCAGGTGATCCTCCCATCTCAGTCTCCCGAGTAACTGGCTAATTTTTGTATTTTTAGTAGAGAAGGAGGTTTTGCCATGTTGCCGAGGCTGGTCTCGAACTCTCGGGCTCAAGCAGTCCTCCTGCCTCGGCCTCCCAAAGTGCTGGGCTGACAGGCATGAACCACTACACTTTATAGGATTAAGTGCCATTTCTCCAGTCCTCCGATCTGGAGATCTTGGAAAAACCTCAAACCCCAAACCTAGGTCAATGACATCGGTTATAGGGAGTTGTTGTCATGTCTGTCAGCTGCTGTAAAACACTTGTGGAGGGTTAGCCCAGGAGCTGATACCGGGATGTGCGAATACTTAGAAGTGAAACTGGGCCAGGTGCGGTGGCTCACTTCTGTAATCCCAGCACTTTGGGCAACTGAGGCGGGCAGATTGCCTGAGGTCAGGAGTTTAAGACCAGCCTGGCCAGGTCATGATGAAACCCAGTCTCTACTAAAAATAGAAGAATTGGCCCGGCATGATGGTGGGTGCCTGTAATCCCAGCTACTCGGGAGGCTGTGGCGGAAGGATCACTTGAACCAGGGAGGCAGAGGTTGCAGTGAGACAAGATTATGCCATTGCACGGCAGCCTGAGAAACAGAGTGAGACTCCATCTCAAATTTAAAAAAAAAAAAAAGTGAAACTGGACGGGGTGAGGTGATGTTTCCAATTTCTTTTCTTTTCTTTCTTTTTTTTTGTTTTTTTGAGACGGAGTCTCACTCTTTACCCCAGGCTGGCGTGCAGTGGCGTGATCTCAGCTCATTGCAACCTCCGCCTCCCGGGTTCAAGTAATTCTCCTGCCTCAGCCTTCTGAGACCACACCCGGGTAATTTTTGTATTTTTAGTAGAGGCGGGGTTTCACCAGGATGGTCTCTGTCTCTTGACCTCTTGACCTCGTGATTTGCCCAACTTGGCTTCCCAAAGTGTTGGGATTACAGGTGTGAGCCACCACGCCCAGCCAGTGTTACCAATTTCTTAATAGGCTTTGTCTGGTTACAGAGTGGACAACACACTGTGGGGCTGAGGGAGGAGGAAGATCAAAGTGGCAGCTACTGCCCTAGACCAGGTGAGGATTAATGGTCTAGAATTGTGGCTTAGGCAATGTGGCTAGTTCTGAATTTGTGTTTTTTAAAGGGGCGACTCAATTTTTTAATGTGAACAGAGAGGTTGAGAGAATTCAGAAAATACCCCTGGATTTTTGGTCTTAGCAGCTGTAGCAATGGAAGCTGCATCAACTGAGATTAGCAAGTTGATATCACGTGTAACATTCACTAAGGCTGTCAGGAGGTTTGTTTTGGCTATGCTGAGTGAAAAAAAAAAAAGAAGTTTCTTGTGCTCTGCTCTCCCCCACAGCAATCAATAGAGTACTTCTGTGACCAGATTATGTGTGGTTGGTTGTCCTCATACATCAAGTAGTTCTCCACTGGACATCAGATCCCACAGGGTGAAGTCTCAGTCGCATGAGTCTCTCTCCTAACCCCTTTTGATGCCAATCACAAGCCCCAGGATGTTTTTTCTTTACCTGTGCTTCTGACTGACTTGCTATAAATCAGGTTCCCATGACACCTTTCTTGGCTTCCATTAAATTGCTAGAGCCAGTCACAAAACTTACGGAGACACTTTAATTTTCCAGTTTATTTTAAAGAATATTTATTACAAAGATTACAGATGAAGAGATGCATAAGGGGAAGGAACCCAGAGCTTTTGTGATGTCCAGGCACACCACCATCCAGGAACTTTCATGTTTGGCTATTTGGAACTCCCCAGTCCCTGTCTTTATGGGGTTTTATGGAGGCTTTATTACATAGGCATGATTGATTAAATAATTGGCCAATACTGATCAGCTTAACCGTTAGCCCCTTCACCCCTTTTTGGAGATTGGGGTGTGAAGCTAAACTTTCCAGACCTCAAATCCCTATATAGCCTTTTCCCTGACCAGTCCCCATCCTATCTAGGGGTTACCAACCATCAGTCAACTCATTACTATTCAAAGTCACTTATAAATTTGAAAGTGTCATGAATTTTAGGAATTCTGTGCCAGGAAAGGAGATGACCAAATATGTATTTCACAATATCACAGCCATGTTAAGATTCTGAAATGTATTAGATACTATTTATTGGAGCTATCAAATAGACAGCTGGACACATAGATGCAAATATCTGGGGAGGGGTTGTATTGGAGGTATCCAATATATGGTAAATACTGTGTGGACGGAGGTCAGTGAGTCATGGCTCCCATTTGGGAGGCACAACCTTTAGATTATGGTGATGACACCATAGGGGGGCAGGAAGTGGGGGTTGGGTTTCCTGCTTGTGTATCTGGTGATGGTATTGGACTTTAGAAACACAGGTGAGATAGATAAATGGCCATGAAGGGAAGATATATCTGACAGCCTAGTTTGGCAAGTGAAGTAGGCTTCCAAGGAATGAATAGACTTGAGATGCACGCAGAAACATAGGAGTAGCTGAGGGAAGATGATACTCGGCTAGAGCTTGAGTTTATTTGCCACTTTGTGGCCTTACCAAGATTTTGAGATGACTTTGCTGTGTCCTGGGGTGTTTCAGCCTGGTGGATGTGGAGGCAAATATGGTGACCTTTTGAGAGTCACTAGGCCCGAGATTGATGACCAATGGATCTGGGCTTTGAATGGGGTTATGCGGACAGAAGAAACTCATAGTTGCTGGGCACAGTGGCTCACCCCTGTAATCTCAGCACTTTGGGAGGCCGAGGTAGGTGGATCACCTGAGGTCGGGAGTTCAAGATCAGCATGGCCAACAACGGTAAAACCCCATCTCTACTAAAACTACAAAAAAATTGGCACAGTGTAGGGTGCCTCTAATACCAGCTACTCAGGAGGCTGAGACAGGAGAATCGCTTGAATCTGGGAAGCAGAGGTTGCAGTGAGCTGAGATTGCACCATTGCACTCCAATCTGGACAACAAGAGTGAAACTCTGTCTCAAAAAAAAAAAAAAGTCATAGTTTCTGAGGAGAGCAAATGCGGCACAGAAGTGGAATAGCACCATAAATATCTGAAAACGCTAGTGGTTCTTTTTGTCTGTGGATTTATGCATGGAGGGCCTTATAGAATGACTTGGGGCTATCACCGCTATTGAGAAACACTGGAATTCTGTGATAATTTTGGATTCCTTTTGAATTAACCAAGACTACTGTGCATGATGTCAGCCACATTATGGTGTAAACCCTAAATTTAATGCCATTATCATGTGCTACCTTCATGTCTGGTGATACCAGTACTACCTCAAATGGTCTGACTGCAAGTCCCCTTCCCACTCTGCTCTTTTGGATAATGTATCCTAGCCTAACTACCCTTTTAATCAAGAGGACTAGGCACAGTTCCTGGTTATTATTTATTTGTAGCACTTTTTTTTTAATTTATTTTTTTAGTTTATTTATTTTTTCCTATCGCTTTGAGCAAATATTTGTAGCACTTTCAAGTTTATTTCTACTCACAGAGTTATTCAAACAAGCCAGTTGCAGCTGGGTTTGGTGTCATACACCTGTGGTCCTAGCTAGTTGGGAGGCTGAGGTGGGAGGATTGCTGGAACCCAGGAAGTTGAGGCTTCAGTGAGCCGTGAATGTGCCACTATGCTCCAGCAGGGGTGACAAAGTGAGACCCTGTCTCAAAAATAAAAAATAAAAATAAAAACAAGCCAGTTGCATTCTTTCAAGGGAATCAGGGGCACACCCTCTTTATTCAGCAAAGATTGCGGCATGCCACAGTCCCCCTGGTTGCTCTCTCTTATGCATAGTGCAATCCCCATGTGGCTCTCTGTGGTGAGTGGTCCCCTATTCTCTCAAGCTGTGAGCATATTTGATGATGAATGAACTTTCTTGATGACTTGTGTTCAGTGTCAGGTGTTGTGTGTTTGGCCATCACCACAACCCTAGGGTGAGACCCCTACCCTCACCAGTAGAAGGAAGGGAGATTAAAATACTTTAACTTCTGGCAAGGCCAGAGAGAGGGCTATGGTGTGAGGCAGTTAGGTGGTGGTGGCAATTGGCATGTGTTTGTGACGTCCAAAGATGTGAAGGATGTGTACGTAGATAAGGATTATGTCTGAAAGGCCTCAGGCACTGCATTGGGATTCACGTGACCTTTGCTATACCAGGGGAATTGCTAGAAAGGAGGGGATGGAACCCTTTATTTCAGCATCACAGCATAGATACCTGTTTGTTCACCTGCCTCTTCTTGCTGATGGCTATGTGTTATGATCAATGGTCCCATGAGGACACAGTGGCACTAGCGGGCAGTTTCTCCTCTGAGTTGGAGAACCTGAGAGGTAGAAGATGGGCTAAAGGTAGATATCTTGGGGAAGTGAATTGTGGGTCTTCAGCATGGGGGCCATTTGTGGTTTCATCTATGCCCATCATAACAGAGCAGTGTGACCTTTGAAGATGTGGCTGTAAACTTTTCCCTGGAGGAATGGAATCTTCTTAATGAGGCTCAGAGATGCCTGTACCATGACGTGATGCTGGAGACCATGACACTTATATCCTCCCTAGGTAAGGAATTCATATTCACCTGTGACCTGAGTTATTCTCTGCCCCTCTCCTTTATGCCTCTTGGTAAAAATATCTTTCTCACATCAGGACCATGGGCACCGCTTCATTCTACAGTTGTCTGGAGAGGTTCTGTTGTTGGTTGGACTGAGGTGTATGTACTGCCCTCTCCTTTTCTTGAGCAACCCCAACCTGCTTTATTGCAGGCTCCCAGGGAGGGAGTCAGGGTCAGGAGTCTAACGTCATCCTAATGCATCCCACCTTCGTCGTCCTCTGCCTGTCTGGGTGATTGTGCAGATCCAAGGCTCCTGTTTGTCTAAAGTTCCATTTCCTTCAAGTAGCTCACATTTGTTCATGCAACAAATTGCTATCACTGATACGGTCATTATGTACATGAACCACAACCTATTCTTGCAACACCCTACTTCAAAATTCTTTTTGTAGTATTTCACCAGGCACAATGACACTCACCTGTCATCCCAGCTATTCAGAGGCTACTCAGAGCCCAGGAGTTTGAGGCCAGCCTGGGCAACATAGCAAGACCTTATCTCTAAAAATAAATAGGAAGGAATTATTTTTGTAATATTTGGTTTCCTTTACTGTGGAATATCAAATGCAGAGTTGTTCTGAGCCAGTATTGGGTATTCATCTGTCCAATTTTTCCCTTAGTACTTACATTATCCAGGTTCCATGTAGTTGCTCATCTTGGTGGCGAAATGAACAGCCCCTGGTTGTCCCTAAGATATAAATGACTCCCGCCTTAGCAAGGACTCGGGACAGCTTGGTTCTGAAGAATAGAATGTGAATGAGGACCTAACATCAGGGCTCTATTCAAATCATGCCACAGACCTCTTCTACTTGTCTAGTATTTTGATGCCAATAGAAGTAGCCCCACATTATTTCTGTCTGTGCTTCCCCATTCTTGAGAGTTTGCCAATTTATTAATCCTACACCTTGTCACTTCTGCTGCTATATCCAGCGCAGGACTAATTTTCGTATTTCTGGACTCTACGTCTGTCTGCTATGGTCTTCGATATTGGCTCATATACTTTGCATTATGAAGTATATACCCATTCTTTTTCTTTTCTTTTATTTGAGACGGAGTTTCGCTCTTCTTGCCCAGGCTGGAGTGCAATGGTGCAATCTCGGCTTACTGCAACCTCCACCTCCCGGGTTCAAATGATTCTCCTGCTTCAGCCACCCGAGTAGCTAGGATTACAGGTGACCACCACCATACTCAGCTAATCTTTTGGTATTTTTATTAGGGGTTTTACCATGTTGGCATGTTGGCCAGGCTGGTCTCAAACTCTTGACCTCAGGAGAGCCATCTGCCTCAGCCTCCCAAAGTGCTGGGACTACAGGTGTGAGCCACCACGCCCAGCCCCTATGAAGTATAAACCGATTCTTTTTTTTTTTCTTTTTTTTAAAGACGGGGTTTTACCGTGTTGGCCAGGCTTGTCTCGAACTCCCGACCTCAGGTAATCCATCCGCCTCGGCCTCCCAAAGTGCTGGGATTACAGGCGTGAGCCACCGTGCCCAGCCTGTGTATACCCATTCTTCACAGTCCCTGACCAAAGGACGTTGTGCTCCAGTCATGCTGTGGGGGGAGGTGGGGGGCTGGACATATTCTGTATAGCGCTCACATGTCATCAGCAAATAAGGTTCCACGGGCAAGTTGTTTGCAAACAAAGGAGTTATAGACCCTGCCTTTCCTCTGTCTGTTGCCTCATTTAGTCATGCCCTTGACATCGTGAGGCCTCCTACATCTGTAATAATGCTAAGGATCCACAACCTCAACCTGAACTTAACTCCTTGTACGTGTAAATAATTTCCTAGACTAGTTTTTTGGTTTGTCAGATACTCTTGTGGGTAGGCTGCATATTCCACAAAGTCAACACGTACCTCACCAGCATTTCCTTGATTTTAGGTTGTTGGCATGGAGGGGAAGAGGAGGCGGCACCTTCTAAGCAGAGCACTTGTATACATGTATGCAAAGACCAGAGAGTTCACAGTGGAGAAAGGCCTTCTGAGTGTGGGGAATATAGGAAATTATTTGAGAACAAGTCCTGCCTCACTGAACACAGAAGAGATCACAAACACAAGCATATTTGTACCAGAGAAAGGCCTTATGAGTACAGCAACTATGGGAAATTATTTCACCAAAACACCGTACTCCACATTCACGAGAGATTTCATACCGGACAGAAGCTTCATGCATGCAGTGAGTGTGAAAAATCATTTCACCAAAGCTCTTCACTCTGGCAGCATCAGACACTTCACACTAGAGAAAGGCCTTATGAGTGTACTGAATG
This sequence comes from Cacajao melanocephalus, assembly GCA_963573385.1. Classification (NCBI taxonomy): domain Eukaryota; kingdom Metazoa; phylum Chordata; class Mammalia; order Primates; family Pitheciidae; genus Cacajao; species Cacajao melanocephalus. Next base: position 55,546 of record CAUYLG010045977.1, on the reverse strand, counting down.
TGGGAAAGCCTTTGCTGAAAAGTCCAGTCTCGCTAACCACAGGAAAGTTCACTCTGGAGCAAAGCCTTACGAATGCAACGAATGTGGGAAGTGCTTTGCTTATACATCCAGTCTCACTAAACACAGGAGAGTTCACACTGGAGAGAGGCCTTATGCGTGCAGTGAATGTGGAACATCCTTTGCTGAAAACTCCAGTCTTGTTAAACACCTGAGAGTTCACACTGGAGAAAGGCCTTATGAATGCAGTGAGTGTGGAAAATCATTTCGCCGAAGCTCTGCACTATTGCAGCATCACAGAGTTCACACTAGAGAAAGGCCTTATAAATGTAGTGAATGTGGGAAGTCCTTTAGCTTAAGGTCCAACCTCATTCACCATCAGCGAGTTCATACTGGAGAAAGGCATGAGTGTGGGCAGTGTGAGAAGTCCTTTAGCCGAAGATCTAGTCTTATTACACATCTGAGAGTTCACACTGGAGAAAGGCCTTATGAGTGCAGTGAATGTAAGAAATCCTTTGCTGAAAACTCCAGCCTCACTAAACACTTCAGAGCTCACACTGGAGAAAGGCCATATGAATGCATTGATTGTGGAAAATTATTTCGCCACAGTTCTTCGTTCCGTCGCCATCAGAGAGTTCATACTCGAATAAGGCCTTATAAGTGAAGAAAATTTGGGAAATTCTCTTGCTCGTTGTGCTCCTTCAAGGCCAGAGAGTTCACTCTGGATCAAGGCCTTATGAGTGTGACAAATGGGGAATATTCTTTAGCTAGAGAATCTAGCTTCTTTACATGAAAAAGTGTTCCCACTGAATAAGTGCCTTTTGAGTGCAATGAATGTGAGAAAGCCTTCAGCCCTCTCTCATTGGTTACCAGAATATTTACATGAAGAAAATACCATAGATGTGGAGGCAATATTATTTCTTCTTCAGTATAACACTGGAGGAGATCCCTTATGAGGATGCCATCTGCCTAAATTGAATGTCATACATGAAATAGCTGCATACATTCCAGGTATGTGGGAACTGCATAGCATTTCTCAACCTGCCCAGGTCTCTTGCCAGACTTCTGTGACTGACAGTTCCCTTGCAAAAAGCATTTCAGCTTTACCCCTTGACAGGTGGCCATAGTAAATCATCCTCCTACCTCCTCATGATCCAGAAGTAACTTTGATTTTCTTTCATTCACCAGAGGGGTTTTTTTCGTATCCTTAGCACTCATTCCATTCTCATTTCTTTCTCTCCGATGAGTTAGGTCATGAACATGACCCATTTTTGGCGCAGGGGACTCTTCTGGTGACTTAAAAAGATAGACTACCTTTTCAGGGATCTTTTGTATCTCACAGGATTCTTAAGATGGAATTTTCCAGCTCGCCAGTCATGAATCTGAGACAACCTGCCGCCTGTTGCCCTGGTTTGTGTTACAATAAAGGCCCTGTTGCTTAAGACACCTTCAGTCTTCGCAGGAGGCAATGGAAGTTCCAAGTGCTTTTCTCATACCTTACCCTATGCATCTCTTCATGTATATCTTTTGTAATATTTATAATTAACCAGTACATGATTTTCCCTGAGTTTTATGTGCCGCTCTATGAAATTAATGAAATCCAAGGAGGGCATCATGGGATTCCTGGTTTATAGCTCATCAGTCAAAAGCAGAGGCTCTGGAGCTTTGATTTGGCATCAGAAATGGGAGCGTCTTCAAACTGAGTCTTCAAACTGGGAGATGTGATGCTGTCTGCAGGTAGATAATGACTGAGTTGAACTGGAGGACCCCCAGCTTGTGTCCACTGAAGGTTTGCTTGGTGTATATGGAAAACACTCTGCACACCTGGTCACAGAAGTATTCCATATTGATTGTTGAAAAGTTTATTTTTTTTTTTACTCATGCTATGGCTTCCCTTCTATTATTCCACATCTTTCTACTCCTGCCATACTATTTCTTTCCAAGTTTGTTCTTCCTCAGAGTTCTCATAAGTGGAAAGGATATATATGTGTTGCAATTTCATGTCAGCCACATTTTCAGCATAGCCATGAGTTCCACGTAATTATCTCAGAACTTAGAGCTGACTGTCCTTTACTCGCTATCCATTGAGACTTAATGCATTCTTGGCTATCACAGAAACTTTACTAGCTACTTATGTCATTCTCAATGGATAACTCTGAATCCACATTAATAACTTTGTAATTAGCTCAATCCTCAGCTGTTTTTAAGAGATAATCTCAAGTCTTCATGCAGATACTATCACTGCACCTACAGGTGAAATAATAATCACTTCCTAGCCAGGAGGTTGGATCATGGAATCCAAGATCATTTCTCGGGAATCAGATAGTCTTGTTCCACTCCTGCAGGAATGTCAACATTGCAAATATTGATTTAATAAGCAATTACTATTGGCAAATATTGATTTAATAATCACCATGGCAAATATTGATTTAATAAGCAATTACTATTCCCTGATAAGTGGCACAATCTTGGAAGAAATTGTCATAGCTTAGATATTCAGAAGAGATGAAGGGCAGATGATGAGAAATTACTTAATGGTTACAACGGACATTATTTGGGTGATGAATACCCTAAAGCCCTGTTTTAGCCCCTGTTTACATGCACAAAATGTGCATGTAACCAAATCACACTTATGCCACATAAAATTATTTTTTAAAAATTGGAAGTGTTATATGGAAAAATGATGCTGCTTTATGGGATTGGAACACAATACAGATGAAAAGACAACATAGTTTGAGGGACCCAGAGTGATGGTACCACCTTGTGTAATTCCTTTAAGGGTGCCTAGAATCTCTTCTCCGTGTTTGCTCTCACACTGTCTTTAAAGTATTCTCATTGATAACCAAAGTATTCTCAAAACATTCATTATAAGAGCTTTACTCAGATAACGTGAATAACAAGAAGACTTTTACCCACAGTTTTTGAGTAGATGTTTAATGTCCTAATAGCATTTTTTTGGATATGCATTTTTATCCTTTTGAGAACATGATTTGGAAATGTGAGCTGCAGGAGTATGTCATTCATGTGTTGAATGCAAGAGTTAAAACTTCCTGTCCTATTTAGTGAATGGAAAAATAATACACGAATTAAAAGATCATAAATTACAAATAGCAAGATAATCAGGGATGTAAAGCATCTCAATCCCTAAATGTTACCTAATGACAACATGTTTTATAGGTATATTTTATTTCCATTGTTCCTAATATTTGATTCCCTTCTCTTTGGAAGGATGTCCAGTGATTCTGAATCAATACAGGTTTGTGGGATGTCATCTATAAGTCATAAGATGGCTTATTCAAACAAACCATATGACCACACACACTCGCTGATGCATATCTTCCTGTCACTTCCATGAAAAGTGAAATTTTCTTTTCCTTCCTTTTTTTTTTCTTTTGAGACAGAGTTTCACTCTTGTTGCCCAGGCTGGAGTACAATGGCATGATCTCAGCTCACTGCAACCTCTGCCTCCCAGTTTCAGGTGATTCTCCTGTCCCAGCCTCCCGAGTAGCTGGGATTACAGGCACCCGCCACCATTTCTGGATAATTTTTGTATTTTTAGTAGAGACAGGGTTTCTCCATGTTGGCCAGGGTGGTCTCCTGACCTCAGGTGATCCACCTGCCTCGCCCTCCCAAAGTACTGGGATTATAGGTGTGAGCTGCAATTCCCAGTTAAAATCTTCTTGATAATACCCTAATTATGTTCCCACAAAACCTTTGTAGTCAGAGAAAATCTGTAGTCTATAAAGACGAAGATTTTAGTAATGAGAGCAGTTTTAGGATCTGTAGGCTCTTTTCTGAATAATTAATACAACTTTTGTTAATTCACATATGAAATAACTTCTGCTTATTTATGACTAAAATTTATGTGAAAATTTCTATACAGAATATTTAGATTTCCTTCCTATTCTCAATTTGTTAATGTTCTTTTTCACTCTAACTTTTTGGTATTTTGATTATAGTAGTAATTTCTTAGCTTTGTTCCACTTTAGTGTGATATACGAATTAATATATTCCCTGAGAAATTTTTACATGATTTATATAAATTTGTTGTATATAGTTTCTCCTTTGAATCACTTACTCTAAAACTAGTAACTTTTTACTAAGCTCTACTTGGTCTGTTTTTTTTTCTGGTTTTTTTTTTTTTTTTTTTTTTTTGAGATGGAGTGTCACTCTGTCACCAAGGCTGGAGTGTAATGGTGCAATCTTAGCCCTTTCTGCCAAACTCTGGTTGGGGGCGACCTTAAGTGCGGGGCATCTCTGGGAACTACATTACCCAGAACCCTCTCTGTGGAATGGAAGAGTTACTGACCCAGTGAAGCCTCGGAGAAAGCGCGCCTTTACGGGGACACGTAACGTCAAGCCGGGACTTGCTACGTCCGCCCCCGCGCGCCCATTTTAACTTGGCAGGTCCATCCAGCTACGCCGGGTTGGGACTGCTGTGTCGGGGAGAGCCTGAGAGAAGTGGTTGTGCCCATTGCACACAGGTGGATCTGAGGCTCTGCGAGGCCGCTGGTCGTGACCTGGGAGAGGACAAGGACAGGGGCCGCCGAGCCCGGCTCCCCGTTCACGCACAGTCATGGCGACTGCAGCTCAGGTGAGCGCTGCGACCTCCGGGCCTCACCTATCTTCCCCACACAGACCCTGAGACCCCTGATCGTGAGGGGCACCTCCTTGCGATCCTGCAACCCAGGCCTCTGGCAGGGACCGAGAGGCACCCAGTTGATGCAGGCGGGAGGGTGAGACTGACCAAGAGACTGGCATAGGCAAAGGTCTGGAGGCAGCGAGTGAGCCAGGAGGGTTTGTAACTCGGGAACGTTTTGTGTCTACTGAGAGCAAACTATGAGGCTGTAAGGTTAGCCGAGAGAAAGAACAGACCCAAAGTCAGGCAAGCACGTTTTATTAACCTGCCGGGCTGCCCCGTAACAATCACAGGAGGCAGACGTGAGCTTGAAAATGAGGTGTTTATATGGGGTGAGAGAAGCATAAAGGAGCCTCAGGACTGAGGTAATCTATCCGCTGGTAACAGGCACAGAGATAGTTTGTAAACTTGTGACAGACTTACATCATTCTGTGACTTTTGTGGCGGCAGTTAAAAAGATTTTACCGGTATGTGTAAAACCGGAATTTACAAGTATGGATAACAAACATTTGTTTTGCCTGTCCTCCCCCGAGCCGCCCGGATGGCTGTGATGAGGCTTTGCTTAATTGTAGCACGTCTGGCAGCCTTGATGTGGTGCCTAAATAGGCGTTCAGAAATGCAGCTGCAGAGCAGTCAGTGGGGGTAAGGGGTCAGCTTGCTCCGAGGAGGTTTTCTGGGGCAGGTTGTCTTAATTACCTATTAAGAGGCTAACATTCCAGCCTCTTAATAGGTGATAGAGGAGGGACGACGTTTCGGGAGAGGCAAGATTTGTAGGGATTGTCGTTCCTGCAACTGTCGGTATTCTTGGAGCAGCATCATGTCTTGTATTGTTCCATGGGTGAAAGCTTTAATACGGTCTTGTAAAAACTGGGTGAGGAGTTTTAAGAGGCAGGGACCAAATGCTAGAAGGAAAAAAGAGTTATGGCAGGATCTAGGAGGTGCAGTAGCCAGGGTGCCCAGGAGTTATGGAACCACTGGGGCCAGGTGAACTAAGTTTTTGTGCTCGGTCTTTGAGCTTTTTGACAACGTCTCGTACTAACCCAAATTCATTGTTCATCTAAAAAGAGGCACAAACCTCCTTTCTCAGCAGTGAGGAGGTCTAGACCTCTGCGGTTTTGTAGGGCGACTGCTGCTAAAGAGTCCAATTCGTTTTGGAGCTGTGTGCTAGAGTCTGCTATTTCTTCTAGTGACGATTGGAAGTCTTAGGAGTGACTGAAATATAACGAGGTTCCTAAGCTTCCTGCTAACTCGATACTAGTTGTGACTCCAAGGGCTACTAATAAGGGAATGAACTGTATTGCTCTTTTTGATCTAGCGTGTAATGTAGCAGGGACAGGGAGTTCTTGGTTTGGAGGACAAGGTTAATGTTGGGGGTAAGATAGACTAGGGTGCAAGTATCTGTCCAGTGTGTAGGAGACAGAAGTAGATTGTGGAGCCGCAGAGGAAGATGCCTGTGGTGTTAATGCAAACAGACAAGTGTATTTAGAATAGGTGTTGGAGTATGTAGGTTCCTCATTTGGTTCAGCTTCAGCAAACCAGACCCCTTTGAGAACTGTCTGGGGAAGCGGTTTCCATGTTTGAGAGGCAGGAGGGGAGGTAATGCGGAGTGACTGGGTAAAGAGGCCGTTAGCTTCAAGGGAAACTGAATAATCTGCTTGGAGTGAGGTATGGGAAGAGGGATGAGAGATGGTTTGAGTTGAGCCACAGGCAGAGGGAGGGATGGTGCCTACGTGTATGTGTTTGTTGGAAGAGGCGACACATATGGGGGCTTGGCTAAGTTTTTTGGTGTGGAGCGTTTGGGACCTTGGATGGCAGGGTGAGGGAGTTTTGCATGACCATCACTGGCAGTATATGTGGAGAGAAGTTTGCTAGTTCTGTTAGCGAGGGAAGTGTGATAGTTCCCAGGGAGGGTGAGGCTGTCTACAGAAGCAGAGCCTTTTTGGACAGTATGTGAAAAGCGAATGGGAATATGGTCCCAGCGCTGAGAAACTGGGATGGCTCAGTAGGCAGCAGAGGAAAGGGAAAAACAGGTCCAGCAACGGGAAGCAAGTGTTGAGGTGGAGCACAGTAACAAGGAATGAGTGAGACTGAGAGATCGTTCAAGCCTGATAGAAGTGGGAAGGGACTCTGAGGGAGCAGAGGCAGTGGGACTATTAAAAGCGTTAGGAACTTGAGGAAGAATCGGAGTCTGTATCTGGGGGAAGGAGTTGGCAATGGAAGGAGTTGGTAGGGACTGTATGGGGAGACGGCCTCTTCTAGAGGGTCTATGACATGGCTGATAGTGACCCACGGGTAGCCAACATCTCCTTGAAAATAAGCAATGAATAGGTGAGTTAAGAACTTTGTGTGGGAATAGGCAGAGAGGAGAGGACTGCTAATATTTTGTATGCTATGGGGAGAGGCTGTTCCTCATCGTGAGGACCTGGAGCAGGGGCAGGCAGAGGTGATATATGAAGGAGTCACCTGCTCATGGGTCTTCTTTAGGGATGGGCTTAAGGCAGAATTTGGTTGGACTAAGGAGGGTGCTGGAGAATTGGTGGAGGATGGCAATTGGCGGGTCAGTGGGTGCTTCGGGAGCTCTTTTTAATCTGGAAAGATGGTACCAAGAGATGTGTCCTGAGAGTTTAGCTGTGGTGAGGGTTGTGAAAAGAACTCGAAAGAGACCTTCCTCCTTTGGTTTAAGTCTTGCTGTGTTAAGAGGTTGCTTTTTTTTGTTTTGTTTTGTTGTTGTTTTTTTTGCGACAGTCTTGCTCTGTCACCAGGCGCCAGGCTGGAGTGCAGGGGTGCAATCTCAGCTCACTGCAACCTCCGCCTCCCGGGTTCAAGCAGTTCTCCTGCCCCAGCCTCCTGAGTAGCTGGGACTACAGGCGTGCGCCACCACATCCAGCTAATTTTTGTATTTTTAGTAGAGACGGAGTTTCACCGTGTTGAACAGGATGGTCTCGATCTCGTGATCTGCCCACCTCAGCTTCCCAAAGTGTTGGGATTACAGGCATGAGCCACCGCGCCCGGACCTTTTTTTTTCCTTTTCTTTTTTTTAGGGGATGAGGTCTCACTGTGTTGCCCAGGCTGGTCTCAAACTTCTGGGCTCAAGCGATCCTCCCGCCTCGGCCTCCCGAAGGGCTGGGATTATAGGCGTGAGCCACCGTGCCCGGCCTGCGTTAAGAGTTTTTAGGAAGACATGTTCTCCTGGTAGGAGGGTCCAGTTGGTGAGGCTTTCATGGGGCTTTGGGAGGGCCTGGTCTGCTTGCTCACGGAGGAGATGGCAGATGAGGGAAAGGGTTGGGAAGCATTCTCCTAGCTGAGAGTTGGAAGGGGACCTGTTTTGTAAGAGGAAGGGCGTCCACACATTAACTCAAATGGGCTGAGGAAGGAGGGTGCTTTTGGGCTGGGTCTGATGTGGGTTAAGGCTATGGGCAGAAGGAAGGTCCAGGGTTTCTGGACTTCAAGAGTGAGTTTGGTTAACTGAGTTTTAAGGATCCCATTTGCCCTTTCAACTTTTCCTGATGACTGGGGTCAGTATGGGATATGGAGGTGCCACTGGACGCCAAGGGACTGAGACACTTGTTGGGTGATTTGGGAGATGAAGGTAGGGCCATTGTCTGATTGTATGGAGCACGGGAGGCTGTTAAAAGAATTTGGGAAACTACTGCAGCTGTTTCTGAGGAGATGGGAAAGACTTCCACCCACCCGGAGAAGGTGTCTATAAGAGTAAGAAGAAGCAGTCTTCTTAACAGTAGGGATGTGGGTAAAGTCTATTGCCAGTCTTCCCCTGGGAGTGTTCCTCTTAGCTGATGTGTAGGGATGGGAGGAGCACAGAGGACCCCTTGGGAGGAAGTGACAGAGCACATATAAGAATCTGAGGTTATGTCTTTCAGTGAGGTAAATAGGTGGGGGGAAGAGAAATAAAAGTGAAGAAGTAGGTACGGGGGTACGCACTGATATGGAAGGACCAGTGAAGAGATGTTAGAATTTCTTTGGTTTTTGCTTGGGGAGGATGAGTTTTTGATCTTTGACTATCCAGTTCCTTTGGAAGGAGGCCCTTTGTTGTAGCAGTGATGCTTTTTCAGTGGGGGAATACTGGGTTTGGATCGTGGGGGTAATAAGGAAGAGAGGGGCAGGGGCAGAAGAAAGGGAGGCTTCTTTTGCTGCCCCATCAGCCTTTCTGTTTCCTCTTGAGATCTCATCTGACCCTGTTTGGTGTCCTCGACAGTTTACAACGCCTGCTTTAGCCGGGAGGTGTGCAGCTGGGAGGAGCTGATAAATAAGGGGAACATTACTGATGGAGGTTTCCTTGGCAGTAAGAAATCCCCTCTCTTGCCAGATGGTGGCATAAGAATGGAGAATGTGATAGGCATATTTGGAGTCAGTAAAAATGTTGACTTGTCTTTAAAGAGGGTTAGGGCCCTGGTGAGAGCTCTAAGTTCTGTCTTTTCGGAGGAGGTTCCTGGGGGTAGGGGTTTAGCTTCAATTACTCGGTCAAGGGAGACGACTGCATACCCAGCGATTTTATGGGAGTCAACTGACTTGGAAGAAGAGCCATCTATAAATAACTGGTCATCAGGATTGGGGACAGGTTCAAGGGAGATATTAGGGAAATGAGGCTGTAGGTGATCAAGGAATTCAGTACAGGAGTGTGTGGGAGAGGAGGAATATACTGGAAGTAGGGATGCAGGTTTGAGGGGAGGACATTTGGAGAGGTGGAACTAACTCGGTTTTCAAGAAAGAGGGCGTGGAGTAGTTGGATACGAGGAGAAAGTGTGCTCAGGAGAAGAGGAGATGTAGACTTTGTGGGCTGTGGACTGTGGTGTCTTGACTGAATGTTTTTTGTTTTCTAAGGGTAGGGTGGCAGCTACTGCTAGGGTTCTGGGGCAGGTGGGCCACCCTCGGGCGGTGCTGTCTAGTTATTTAGAGAGGTAAGCTATGGGAGCGTAGGAAGGATTTCCTTTATTGTTGGCCAAGGACACCAAGAGCTATTCCATGGTTTTTGGCTGCGTAGAGAATGAAGGGCCGAGACATGTCAGGCAAAGATAGAGCAGGAGTGGTTACAAGGGCAGCTTTAAGTTTGTGGAAGCTAGGGATTATGCCGTGTGAAGGATTTAGGGGCTCATTGAAAGGGCTTTTAGCTGCTTCATAGCTGGGGCGTGCTAGGAGGGCAAAATTTGGAATCCGTATTCTGAAGAAACCTGCCAGTCCTAGGAAAGAGGATTTCACCCTTAAGAGGTGGATGGGGGCAGGCCGTCTATCAGTGCTGCCTATGCTGGGGCCCTGGCTCGGGTCCCGGGGGAGAGCTGGACGCCTAAGTACGTCACGGTTGGAGTGGAAAGTTGCGCTTTAGAGGGGGAAACCCTATATCTCCTTGACTAGCAAGAAAGTTTAAAAGGGTAATAGTGTGAGTCTGAGAATCCTCTAGGGAGGGGCTACAGAAGAGGTCATCGATGTACTGGAGGAGCCAGCTAGGCGAGAGGTCTAGGAAGCTGAGGTCTTGAGCTACAGCTTGCCCAAAGAAATGGGTGCTATCTCTAAAGCCTTGGGGGAGGACTGTCCAAGTAAGTTGTTGTGACTGGAGGGTTTCAGGGTCAGTCCAAGTGAAAGCAAAGAGATCTTGGGAGTCAGGGTGAAGAGAAATGGTTAAAAAAAAAAAAAAAAAAAAGGCATGTTTCAGGTCTATTACAATGTAATGGGTTGTATCTGGAGGGATGAGGGACTGGAGCGTATATGGTTTGGGGTTGGGAACTACTGCATGGATGGGAAAGACCACCTGATTGACAGCCCGGAGATCGTAGACAAGCTGATATAAGGCATCGGCCTTTGTGACAGGGAGTATAGGGGTACTGTGTGGAGAACCAGTTGGCCTAAGGTGGCTAAAAATACAAAAATCAGCTGGGCGTGGTGGCAGGTGCCTGGAGTCTCAGCTACTCGCAGGCTGAGGTGGAAGACTGGCTTGACCCTGGGAGACCGAGGCTGCAGTGAGGCGAGATTGTGCCACTCTGCACTCCAGCCTGAGCAACAGCGTGAGAATCCATCTCAAAAGAACAAAAAAAGTGAAACTGAAGAGAGTGAGGTGATGTTAACAGTGTTTTAACAGGCTCTGTCTAGTTACAGAGTGGACGACAGACTGTGGGGTTGAGGGAGGAGGAAGATCAAACTGAAGGCTACTCCCATAGTCCCGGTGAGGATGAGTGAACTGGAGTTGTGGCTTAGGCAATGTGGCTAGATTCTGGTTTTGTGTTTTTTAAAGGGGCAACTCGGATTTTTAATGTGAACAGTGACAGCTTGAGTGGATTCAGGAATCACCCCAGGGCTTTTGGTCTTAGCAGCTGCAGCAATGGGAAATTGCATCAACTGAGATGAGCAAGTTGATATCAGGTGTAATATTCACTGAGGGTATTAGGAGGTTCATTTTGGCCATTCTGCGGGGGAAGAAACACAAATTGCTTTTGCTCTGCTCTCCCCCCAACAGCAGTCAGCACAGACTACTTCTGTGCCCAGATATGTGTAGACACTTTTCCTCATACACCAAGTATTTTCTACAGTGGACATCACATCCCATAGGGTAAGTCTCAGTCCCATGGGACTGTCGCCCACCTCGTTTTGATGCCAGTTCCAAGCCCCAGGATGTTTTTACCTGTGCTTTTGACTGACTTGCTATAAATCAGCTTCCCATGACCCTTTTCTCAGCTTCCATTAATTTGCTATAGAGCCAGTCACAAAACTTAGACACTTTAATTTTTCAATTTATTTTAAAGAAAATTTATTACAAAGGTTACAGATGAAGAGATGCATAGGGAGAAGGGACCCAGAGCTTTTATGATCTCCTCCAGGGGCACACCACCCTCCAGGAACACAGGAACTTCCACGTGTTTAGCTATCTGGAAGCTCCCCAAACCCTCTCTTTATGGGCTTTTATGGAGGCTTTATCACATAGCCATGATTGGTTAAGTTATTTGCCAATGTTGGTCAGCTTAACCTTAGCCCCCTCTCCCCTTTTGGAGATTGGGGTGCAGGGCTGAACTTTCCAGAACTCGAATCCTGATGTCGTCTTTCCCCTGACAAGTCCCCATCCTGAAGTTATCTAGGGGTTACCAACCATCAGTCAACTCATTACCATTCAAAGTCAACTTATAAATTTGAAAGTGTCATGAATTTTAGGAATTCTATGCCAGGAAAGGAGATGACCAAATATGTATTTCACAATATCACAATCATGTTAAGATTCTGAAAGGTATTAGATACTAGGTAGTGGAGTTATCAAATGGGCAGCAGGACACATAGATGCAAATATCTGGGGAGGGGTTGATATTGGAGGTATCCAATATGTGGCAGCTACTGTTTGGACCAAGATGAGTGAGTCATGGATCACATTTGCAAGGGGCAACCTTCAGATTATAGTGGTGACATTAGTAGAGAGATAGGAAATGGAGGTTGGGTTTCCTGCTTGGGTACATGATGATGGTATTGGACTTAGTGAGGGAGGTAAATGGTGATGAAGGGAAGGATATATCTGACAGCCTAGTCTGGCAAGTAACACAGGCTTCCCAGGGATGAACAGACATGAGATGCATCCGGAAGCATAGGAGTAGCTGAGAGAAGATGACACTCAGGCTGGAGCTTGTCCTAAGTCGCCACTCTGTGGCCACACCAAGATATTGAGATGACTTTGGTATGTTCTGGGGTGTTTCATGGAGGCAAATAAGGTGACCTTGTGAGAGTCAGTAGGCCCAAGATTGACGAACAATGGGTCTGGGCTTTGGATGGGGTTAGGTGAACAGAAGTCTCATAATTTCTGAGGATAGCAAATGCAGCACAGAAGTAGAATAAGGCCATGAATATCTGAAAATACTAACGGTTCTTTTTGCCTGTGGATTTGGGCCTAACACTGCTATTAGGAACCACTGGAATTCTGTGATAGTTTTGGATTCCTTCTGAATTAACCAAGACTACTGTGGATGATGTCAGCCACATTACGGTGTGAGTCCCAAATTTAAGGCCATTATCATGTGCTACCTTCATATCTGGTGATACCAGGACTACCTCAAATGGTCTGAGTGCAAATTCTCCTTCCCACTCTGCTCTTTTGGATAATGTGTCCTAGTGTAACAACCCTTTTAATCAAGACGACGAGGCAGACTTCCTGGTTATTTTTGTAGCAAGTTTGAATTTTATTTCTACCAGCACAGTTATTCAAATAAGCCATTTACACCTGGTATGGTGTTGCATGCCTTTGGTCCCAGCCACTTGGGAGGTTGATGTCGGAGGATCTCTGGAACCTGGAAAGTTCAGGCTGCAGTGAGCCATCACCATGCCAGTATGCTCCAGCAGGAGTGACAGAACGAGACCCTTTCTTAAAAATTAAAAATAAGCCAGTTGCATCCTTTCAAGGGAATCAGGGGCTATCATACCCTCTTGATTCAGCAAAGCTTGCATACCACAGTCCCTGGTTACTCTATCTAGCTCAAAAAAAAAAAGAGTTTTGCTATGTTGCCCAGGCTGGAATGCAGTGGCATAATCTCGGCTCACAGCAACCCCCTCCTCACAGGTTGAAGCGATTCTCCTGCTTCAGCCTCCTGAGTATCTGAGATTACAGGGATGTTCCACCACGCCTGGCTAATTTTTGTATTTTTAGTGCTGCTGTGGAACTCCTGACCTTGTGATCCACTCTCCTCGGCCTCCCAAAGTGCAGGGATTACAGGCATGAGCCCCTGAGCCCGGCCCCTGGTTGCTCTTGCTTACGTGCAGTGCAGCCCCATGTGGATCTCTGCGGTGAATGGTGTCCTCTTCTCAGCTGTGAGCTTAGTTGATGAATGAACTTTCTTGATGACTGGTGTTCAGCATCAGGTGTTGTGTGTGTGGCCATCACCATAACCCCAGGGTTAAACTCCTATCCTCACCAGTATTAGGAAGGGGGATTAAAATACTTTAACTTCTGGCAAGGCCAGAGAGAGGCCTATGGTGTGAGGCAGTTAGGTGGTGGTGGCGGCAGCGGCGGCAATTGGCATATGTTTTTGGTGTCCAAAGATGTGAAGGGTTAGGGTAGGTACAGAGGGATGATGTCGGAAGCGCCTTAGGCACTGCATCGGGATTCGTGTGAGCTTTGCTATACCAGGAGAATTGCTAGAGAGGGGATGGAACCCCGTATTTCAGGACCACAGCATAGACACCTGTTTGTTCACCTGCCTCTTCTTGCTGATGGCTATGTGTTATGATCAGTGGTCCCATGAGGACACAGTGGCACTAGTGGGCAAAGTTTCTCCTCTGAGTTGGAGAACCTGAGAGTAGAAGATGGGCTAAAGGTAGGTATATTGGGGAAGTAAATTGTGGGTCTTCAGCATGGGGGCCATTTGTGGTTTCATCTATCCCCAGCATAACAGAGCAGTGTGACCTTTGAAGGTGTGGCTGTAAACTTTTCCCTGGAGGAATGGAATCTTCTTAATGAGGCTCAGAGATGCCTGTACTGTGACGTGATGCTGGAGACCATGACACTTATATCCTGCCTGAGTAAGGTACTCATACTTACGTGTGACGTGAGTTAGTCTCTACCCCTCGCCTTTAACCCTCTTGGTAAGAATGTCTTTCTTGTGGCCGGGTGCAGTGGCTCATGCTTGTAATCCCAGCACTTTGGGAGGCTGAGGTGGGTGGATCACAAGATCAGGAGTTCAAGACCAGCCTGACCAACATGGTGAAATCCCATCTCTACTAAAAATACAAAAATTAGGTGGACATGGTGGAGTGTGCCTGTAAATCCCAGCTACTCAGGAGGCTGAGGCAGGAGAATCGCTTGAATCCAGGAGGCAGAGGTTGCAGTGAGCCAAGATCACACCACTGCACTCCAGCCTGGGTGACAGAGCAAGACTCCGTCTCCAAAAAAAAAAAAAAAAAGAATGTCTTTCTCGCATCAGGATGGGTGCGGATTCTGCAGTGCTCCTTTCCTTGAGGAGCCCTAACCTGCTTTGTTGCAGACTCCCAGGGAAAGAGTCAGGGTCCTGAGTCCTAAAGTCACCCTAATGCATCCCACCTTGGTGTCCTCTGCCTGTCTGGGTGACTGTGCAGATCCAAGGCTCCTGTTTGTCTCAGGTTCTGTTTCCTTTAGCTCACATTTTTTTCAAGCCGTGATGGCATACATGAACCACAGCCTATTCCTGCAATACTCCACTTCAGATTTTGTTTTGTAGTATTTCACCAGGCGCAATGACACTCACCTGTCATCCCAGCTATTCAGAGGCTACTTGGAGCTCAGGAGTTGAGGTCAACCTGGAGAATATAACAGATCCTCATCTCTAAAAATAAATAGGAAGGAATTCTTTTTGTAATATTTAGTTTCCTGTGGGATAGCAAATGTGCTGGTGACCCCAAGAATGTGGGGTGTGACCAAAAACCTCTGGAGGCTCTACAGTAAACAGCAAACTGTCCTCATGAAAGCAGAATATCGGCACCCTGACAAACTACGTCTGCTACCAGGAGTGTTGAGGGCAGTCACGCCCCAGGTCCTGTGCTCCTTGAGGTTATCTGCCTGAATATCTGGAAGCAGTGGAACAAGGGAAGCAGTCCCTGTGATAAATCAAGTAGCTGACCAACAATCACCCCCTTCTCCCTATTTACTTTACTTAATAAATACAAAGGGCTGTAAAAGCTCAGGGACTTTGTTCACTAGAAGCAAAGAACCCCCTGACCCATTCTTTCAAACAGAATCTTTTTTCTTTAGCTTTTCAGTTCTCGTTGGTCTTCCTTCATTCATGAGACCACAAGTGGCCCCTGAACAGGGACATGAGATACAGGGACCTGAATGAAGAAGGTCTGCTGCAGCAGAGGTTGTGGAACTGATTAGAAGGATGAGGAACCCCGATCTGCCGGCAGTGAATATAAGGTCAGTTCCCTAAAGAGGTGCTGGAGGGGGGAGGTTTCTGAATCAGGGTAGCATGGGGCAGAATTTGTCTACTGAGGAGCAAAATTCTGTGCAGGTGCTTAAAGTTTTACTTACAGAATCTGGTGCTCAGGTCAGTTCTCAAACGCTAAGCTTCTATAGGAAGTCATTACACATAACTCATGGTTTCCATGAACAGGCAGCTTGATGTGGAAAACTAGGACCAGGTAGGGGAAGGTTTGAAATGGGCTCATCAAAAAGGTCTTAAAATAGATCCCTCTGTTTTCTTTGCTTGGAGTTTGGTGCATACTGTCATCCTGCCATTATCTCTTTCTTATTCAAGTGAACAGCAGGAGCCACGCTCTGACTCCCCAAAATTGAAAGAGCCTTCTGGTTCACCAACAGTGCCCATTGAAAGTGAGAAACAGGAGAGAGGGGAGGAGAGCTGGTCTGCACTGCCTTCTTCAGTAGCAGAAAGACTCCAGTACAAAAAATTCTGCCCGCTGCAGCTATAGTTGGGGAACCCTTAGGACCTTGCGCTTTTCCTATTACCGTAAGGGCCAATCCAAACAATCCACAACTTGTTCATAAACACACTCCAGTAGAATTTAAGCTATGAAAAGCTGGTGTGGTTAATATGTGGAAGGAAAATAAGTAATAATAAAGTTCAAAATAACATGCATAACACAGGTAATAGTTACCATTAACTAAAGGTCATTTAGAAGTTACACATAGGCTAAGGAATTTAACCTCGCCAGGCATAGCTAACAAGTTGCAGCTGCAAGCTTATCTCAACTTTCCAAGCCTATCACCGGTCCGCAGACCCCCTCCCCATGCCTCTATGATTCCTGTGGGGCTTGGGCCTCAGGGTTGGGGGAGACCCAGTTCCTAGAAGTGCCGACCGGAGAGCTTTCCTGAGACAAGGGCTTGGCTCTCCCACAGCCCAGGGCCCTTCTTCTACCAGCGCAACAGGTACCTGGAAGGAAACCGTAAGACAACTTTCTGCGCAGCGCGCGCCAAGAATCACGGTAAGAAAAGAGGGCCCTACAGAATAAAGAGAGGCTATGGTAGAGGACAGAGAGAAATCCTGCCCTACCAGGCAGGTGGGGGACCAGTCACCCCTCAAAGGTTGTCTATTAGCCTGACCCAAAAGGTGGCTGGGGCAGTGAGGAAAGGACTTCTCCAATTCAGGTTGAGATTCAACCCTGACGCTGGCACAAAGCAGCAGCCACCAGTGTGAGTGAGTCTGAGCCGATAGAGCGGTGGGTGCAGCAGGGCGGCAAGAGCAGCTTGCTACCCCAACTGGGAGCGTGTCAGTGGATGTGAGCACACCCGGGACGCAAGAGAGGCTCGTTTTTGTCCAATGAGGAGTCCTGGGGTGGCAAAGGTGTGCAGGTGCCACAGGTCCGTTAAGAGTGGACTGTGCAAGGTGTGGGGCTAACTGGGACTAGGGGTGAACATCCTTAGGGGCTACTGCATACGGCTGAAGGAGGTACCCCCACAGTCTAGGTATTGTAGGGGAAGTAATGAACTCTCCAATGTCATGTGGTGTCTGAAGCACTCCCACAAGGGAGACAGTCTAATCGGTCCAAAGTGAAAGTGATTGTGCGCCATGAGGAAGGAAATGGGAGGTAAAGACTCCAAGGAATTAATTAAAGACTCCAAGGAATTAATTAAAGCCCACTCCCTTAGAGTGCATGCTAAAGAATTTCAAGAAAGGTTACAGTAAAGCTGACCCCCCCAAAGGCGAACTCTCTGAAATAGAATGGCCTGGTTTTGGCATAGGTTGGCCGCCAGAGGTCGCCCTTGATTGGCGAATCACCGGCTGGGTTTTTGAAATAACAACGGGGGCAACAGATGAACCTGGACACCCATTTTGTTTCCCAGTCTGCTCCAGACATCCAGCACAAACTTAAAAAAGCGGAAGATGGCCCTCAAACCCCACAAGACCTCCTTAACCTGGTCTTCAATAAATAGACAAGGTAAAACCTAAACAGCCTGGCTATGGCACCCAGGGGCACAAAAGATCCAATAGCAGGGCACCTCCAAGGGCATGTTTCAAGTGCAGCAAGGAAGGACATTAGGCACAGGCATGTCCCGATCCATGGGGGCCAGAAAGCCCTTGCCCCATCTGCTGGCACACAGGCCACCGGAAGCTGACTGTCCTCTCAACAGGCAGACAGAGAAGCCTGAACCTCCAACCCGCAACCCTTTCACCAAGACAAAAGGTGAGGAATCGCTTGCACACCCGCAGTTCCTTGACCTAGCTGCTGAAGATTGCCGGGCCGGGACCTCTGGCCCCATCCACCATCACTGTATTGGAGCCCAGGTTAACGTTCCGTTGCTGGTGAGCCAATCGCGATTTTTTTTTTTTTGTAAGCAAAATTGGATGTAAACCAATCTCGTCTTTAATCAATACCCAGGCT
Organism: Cacajao melanocephalus; assembly: GCA_963573385.1. NCBI lineage: Eukaryota > Metazoa > Chordata > Mammalia > Primates > Pitheciidae > Cacajao > Cacajao melanocephalus. Next base: position 37,623 of record CAUYLG010045977.1, on the reverse strand, counting down.
ACCCACTCTGCTTTGGCTCAATTCCCAGGACTAACTGATCCCTCTCAGGTCTCAGTTGTGGAGAAGGTTGACGGACTCATCTCACGCCCACGCGCCACCAGACCCCTTACGTATTCCTTATTTAATACCATTTTCTCACACTCTTTCCTTATATGCCTCACTGTTCTCCCATTCTAGGCAGGAACCCCTATCACTAATTATTCACCAACTCCTGCAAGCTGCACACCTCCCAGCTAAGGCAAGAGTTACACACTGCCGAGGACACCAAACAGGATCAGATGACGTCTCAAGAGGGACCAGAAAGGCTGACAAAGCATGAAAAGAAGTCTGTTTCCTCTGCCCCTGTCCCTCTCCCCCTCCATCAACCCCACAATTCAAACCCAGTATTCTGCCACCAAAAATCCTTCACTGTTACAACAAGGAGCCTCCTTCCAAGGGAACCGGATAGCCAGGCAAACTGAGGAAATTCTAACATCTCTTATCAATGCACACCCCCTGTACTTTCTTCACCCTTCTATCCCCACCCCCACATCTATTGACACACTAAAAAACCAAACTGTCTTGTATGCTCTGTCACTTCCTCTCAAGGAGCCCTCCACTCTCCTCCTGTCCCTACACATCAGCTAAGAAAAAGTCTCTCCTCATAACATACCAAATATTAAAAGTCTTCTCCTCTCTCCCATGCACACACACACGTCTCAAGAAGAGTTTATCCATAGGACTCTATCAGCCATCTCCGCATTCCTGTTTTTCCCTTTCCTCTACTGCCCATTCAGCTATCCCAGTTTCTCAGCCCTAGGACCATATTCCCATTCACTTCTCACACACCATCCAAAAAGGCTCTGTCTTTGTAGACAGAGCTACCAAACTTCTCTCCACATATACTGCCAATTACGACCAGGCAAAACTCCCTCACCCTGCCATCGGAAGTCCCATAACTCTGTACACCCCAAAACTTGGCCAAGCCCCCATATGTGTCACCTCTTCCAACAAACACATACACATAGGCACAATCCCTCCCTGTGCCTGTGGCTCTACTCAAACCATATCCCATCCCTCACTCTCCCCTGAAGCTAATGGCCCCTTTACCCAGCCTCCTCTCCTGCCTCTCAAACATGGAAACCCCTTCCTGAGACAGGAGTTCTCAAAGGGGTCTCTCTCTCCTCCTCACTCTGGGTTGCTAAAGCTGGACCAATTTCCTCCAAATAGGGAACCTACACACTCCAACACCTATTCTAAATCCCTTCTCCGTTTACATTAACACCGCAGGCATCTTCTTCCTCTGAGATCCATAACCTATTTCCGTCTCCCTACCAACTAGACAGGTGCTTGCACCCTAATCTACCTCCAACATTAACCTTGTCCTCTAAACCAAAAAACTCCCTGTCCCTACTGTACTACACGCCCACCCCCACTAAAAAAAATATATAGTTCATTCCCTTATTAGTAGCCCTTATAAGTCACAACTAGTGTCAGGTTAGAAGCAGGAAGTCTAAAAACCTTGTTATCATATTTCTAGTTGCTCTCCCAAAATTTCCAATCATCAGTAAAAAAAAAAAAAAAAAGAAACCATAGCAAAGTCTATCACTAACCTTCAAAACCAACTAGACTCTTTAAAAGCAATCACTTTACAGAAACCTCAGCGGCCTAGACCACTTCACTGCTGGGGGGAAAAAAAAAGTCTGTGCCTCTTTTTAAATAAACAATGCTGCTTTTACCTCAAAAAATCTAGATTAGTACAAAATATCAAAAGGCTCAAAGACCAAACCCAAAAAATTTAAAAAACATTCTACTGCCTGGCCTTGCTGGCCCGGTTGGTCTCTCAGCTCCTGGGCCCCCTGGCTGCTTCCCACCTCGGCCCTGCTGTAACTCTCCTCCTCCTCTTGGTCTTTGGCCCTTGCCTCTTATGCCTTTTTACTCAGTTTTTTGCAGAATCAATTACAAGCTTTTACCCGTGGCACATTACAGGACAGGATGGTGTTCCAGGACTACCAACTTGCAAGCCGGTCTCACCCCAAACAGCGTCCCTACTCGGCATGAAGCAGCTAAAAACAAATGGCGCCCCTTTTCTCATATATATATATCAAAAGGCTGGACTGGTAGGGTCACAGCAAGGCAAGCCCATAGACCGCCCTCGCCATTCTTCCCTGCTAAGCCGAGCGCATGCCCTGTAAACAGGGCACCTATGTTCCAGGATGTGGTCGCACCCAGCTCTCAAACCCAGGATGTTGACTCAATTAAGCAGAATGTTAGCCCCTAAGAACCAAGATGTGGGTTTTTCTTAGAATAGCACTGTGCTACCTGCAAACCCCCTTTATGACCCCCATAGTCTGTGAGCCAGGCTGCTGCCTTCACTGCCTGTGGTGAGGCAGCCAGCCTGGCAGGTTGAAATAAACTTGCTAAACCTGACCCTAGGTCTGCCTCCCCATCCTTTTAGTCAGCCTTACAACAGCTTACAGCTATTACCAGTGCTGTCTGTGAAAAGTCCTTAACTTGTGCACAAAACAACCCCAGACAAGGACCAGTCCGGCCCCCAGGAATTTACCCCGTGAGAACCTGATTGTAGATTTTACTGAGTTACCCTGTGTAAGAGGTCTTAAACATTTATTGGTCTTTGTATGCACCTATTCTGAGTGGGTAAAGGTTTTCCCCAACTGAAAAGGCCTGAGAAGTAACTGGGTGTTAGTAGCACACATTATTCACAAGTTTGAGGTGCCTTTCACTATGGGGTCAGATAATGGCCCGGTATTTGTAGCTGAAGTTGTTCAACACCTATCCCAGTTATTAAAAACAAGGTGGAAGCTGCACACTGTCCCAAGAGTTCAGGAAAAGTTGAAAGGATGAACCAAGCAATAAAGCAATTGTTAAAAAAACTTCTGTCAAGTAACCCACCTAAAGTGAGATCAGGCTCTACCCATGGTTCTCCTTCAAATCAGATGCACCCAGAAAAAAAAAAAACCAGGATACTCATCCTACAAAGTTATGTTTGGAAGGCCTCCCCCTCTCATTACCAAAATTAAAGGAGATTTCAAAGGAACAGGAGCGCTAACATTGGGAAGACAAATGCAGGCCTTAGGTACAGCTATGAAAGTAGTACAAAGTTGGATGCAAGAAAGATTGCCAGTAAGTCTAACTAGCCCAGTCCACCCATTCCAACCACATTAGGACCCATATGGGACAGGCCCTTTATTGTAGTCTTACCTACCCCCACTGCTGTTAAGGTTGCTGAAGTTGTTCCCTGGATCCATCATAGCTGGTTAAAGCGAGCTGCTGCCCAGGACGCATGGACCAGCCAGCCAGACCTGGGTCAACCCACCAAACTAACCTTAAGACGAGTGACAAACAGAGACCAAACCCAGAACCTCCTGACCTCAGACACAACTAATAATGAAGAATCATCAAGCCCTGCTCTAGTCACATAACCGGAAGCTGACTAGTCAACGCACTAGCCGAAGCTTGAGGAATCTCCACCAGATAAATAAATGTGAACTGAGATTTTAAGTCTTACTGTTATTCTAGCAATATTAACTATCTTGTTACTGTGTTGTGATTGTTGGAAAGCTTGCTTCCAGGAGAAAGCACTCCTGGCCAGGTCTTAGTATAAGATGTCGCCTTTCATTTTAATCACGTTAGCTTATGGCAGTCTCAGAAAGGGAGGAAGCTTTGGACGGATGTCCTATATGCACCCGTACTACATGGGTACAAAACACACAAGTTAAAACCTTTATATATCCAACCCATTATAAGGTATGGGAACTCCCCTAGGAACTTGTATATGTAACCAAACTACTTATTCAATCTGTGATCTTGGTGATGATCAGCCCTACGTCTGCTGTGACCCCAAACTTCTACCTGGGACTTGGTTCAAGCTCCGTGATAGGTCTGGAAAAGGATCTCTTTACAATTCAACCTGAGTACCCTCCTCTGACAAAGGCAGCGTCAAGGCAGCGTGTATCTGTAATATCTGTATTTAGATGCCTGCCAGATAGCAAGAACACTCTATAAAAATAAATAATAACAGTGGCCCCCATCTGTTATAGCACCCCTCAGCATGGAGTCATGTCAGCATGTGCCTCTTGTGGTTGTTACATTCCTGATTCCAAAGGAAAGTTGACTGTATCCAGTCATATCCCATACTGGATTAGTGATACTCCGCAGCCTCAGGACACACACTTCTCCAGAAGCCTCTACAGATCGGTATTAACTGACAGCTGTGTAACAGGAAGTTCCTGTCGCCTCACTGAATTTGTTATTTCAAATCGGAGTTCACCTGATTGAGCAATAGGCACTGAGGTCCCAACTGGATACAGCGATGCAGCCACAGAAAAAGAGATGAATCCTCAACTAAAGAGATTAGGCATTAAATTTTCCAGGGTGCAAGCTACTGATAGCATCGTATATTTAGTATCAAAAGGACTCGAGCTCACAAACCTCAGCAACGATTTAGGATTTTCCAATCATTCAGTGAAGATATTAACCAAGTAATCCCTCCCAGTAATTACTTGCCACTAAAATCTGTTTGCACAGTTAGCCGAGAATACAGCAGGAAATGTAGGAGTTACCTCATGTTATATATGCAGAGGAACTGACATGGAGAATAGGTGACTTTGGGAGGTGAAAGAATTGCTTCCCCAGGACAATTACACATTAATTCTCTCCACCACAAATGCTCCATAATTAACGCCTAGTGGCTCTAGTACTTGGCTCTTAAAAACTCCTATCATAGGAAGATACTGCGTAGCTGGTTGGGGTACCACCTATACACACACACCCTGTAGGTAAATTACGTTGTTAAGGGCAACAGTACTATAATGAAGCTATAGGAAAAACTTTATGGCAGAGAGAAAATAGAAAAGGTAAAAATAGCTCAAGGCCATCTCATTTTTAACCCATTTTCTAGGTTCCCTTCTTTAAATCACTCTTAGCATCAACTAGATGCACCGAACACATGGCAAGCACCCGCAGGACTCTATTGGATCTGTGGTCAGCCAGCCTACAGGCGGTTGCCAGAAAAATGGAAAGCTTGTGTATTAGGTATAATTAAACCCTCATTCTTCCTGTTACCCTTAAAACAAGGAGAAACATTAGGATATCCTATTTATGATGAGCCTAAACATAGGCACAAATGAGCAGTAGACTTAAAAAAAAAAAAGAAAGGTAGAAGATTGGAAAGATACAGATTGGCCTCCAGAGAGAATAATTAACTATTATGGCGGCCACCTGGGCACAAGATGAATCATGGGCATATCGTATTCCCATCTACATGATTAATCGTTTCATTATATTACAAGCAGTATTAGAAATTATAACTAATGAAACATCTAAGGCTTTAGATTTGTTAACTGTACAATTTACACAGATGAGAAATGAAATTTATCAAAACAGACTGGCATTAGATTATCTGCGGGCTTCAGAAGGAAGAGTGTGTGGTAAATTTAACTCACTGTTGTTTAGAAATTGATGGCAACAGACAGGCAGTTATGGAAATCACTGCCAAAATGAGAATGTTAGGCCATGTTCTAGTCCAAACCTGGAAAGGATGGACCCCAGACTCTCTTTTTAGTGGATGGCTTTCGTCTTTTGGCAGATTCAAGACTCTCATGGGGAGTGTAGTACTTACATTAGGCGGCTGTCTATTACTCCCTTGTTTATTGCCGCTCCTGTATAGGAGCATACAGTCCACTATAGAGGCGGTGTTGGCAAGACACACCCCCTCCCAAATAATGGCACCAAGTATCAGCCATAACCCACAGAAGAATGCTCATCTCATGAAAAGGCAGAAAATTATGAAACTAACGTAGGTCTTCTGTAAGGTATTTTTCTTTCCCAGGCCTCCCCACTTTACCTTCTACATGGCTGATAAAACACAGATGTATGAGTGTAGAGAAGAGAGGCCAGGCCTTAAACATCACTTGTGAAAATAACTTGCTAAGGTGTAATCTAACTCCTATGTAGGCACAGACAGACGGCACAATAAAAGATTCTAAGTCTGACTTCTGACTGGCTTACTCACGCTTCTCTAAAGGCCAAAGATCGTGCCCCCCAGGTGGATGGCTGGTCAGTCAATGATGGGTAAGATTCCCTGAAAGATGGGAATGACCTATGACAGGCACAGGCCACAGGGAGGCCAACAAAGGCTGAGAAAAATTAAATCAAAGAGCCAGTCTGTTCCACAGGAAACTGATGTAGTTAAGACCAGGAAAAAAAAAAATGCCAGACTGCTGCCACAAAGAAGACAAGGGACGCTAAGAGCAGATACACTGGCAAAGTAACTTCCAAGGCAAACAAATGAATTGCCTTGTGACAGGCCTTAGGCTCTATCCTACTATCATCATGTCTATCATAAAGAAGGTGAAAGCCTTCTAATAATAGTTATTTTTAAAAGAAGGCTTTTAAAGGGGGGAATGTGGAAGCTTATCAACTGTCTCCAGACTCCTGCTTACCTCTGTAATTCCTGTCTAGCAGCAAGGTTGACACATCAAAATAACAAAATTGTAAGTTCTCTTAGAATTGTCACGAATTAAATAATTTACAGTCTTTGTCTGAAACTGTGGAAAAATTGGGCATTTGAAAAGGAATGTCCTCAGACAGATGGCAAAAGGGATCTTATAACATGGTACCCCTGCCAACAGAAAAAATGCCAAGAATTTGCGCTCAGTGTAATGAAGGAAACCATTGGGCTAATCAGTTCCGCTCAAAATTTCATCAGAACGGCACTCCCATGTCAGGAAACGAGAGTAGGAGAGTGGGGGGATGGACCCAGGCCCCTCAAAGGGCACTTCCCATCCAGACCACAACCCCACTTCAGGGGTGGGTCCTCAGAGGAACATATTCCCTCTCCCCAGGAACACCTGGAAGTGCAGGATTAGATCTCCCAGTTAGAGAACAAGTCACGTTAGCTGGAGAAGACAGAGCCACCAAAATTCCCACCAGCTTTTGGGGACCTTTGCCAACAGGATATACGGGATGAATCCTGGGTAAAAGCCGTCCTAACTTAAAGGCATTACCATTGTCCCTGGAGCTGTTGACTCTGACTGTGAAGGAGAAATTCAAGTAATTGTCACAGGATCCCTGGGTTTTTGAACCGGGAGAATATATTGCTCAGCTATTGCTTATTCCCTGCAAGTCACACCCTTCTCCAAGAAAGGGGAGATGGGAGGAAATCAAGGATTTGGGAGTACAACTGCATGGGAAATTTACCTCTCCCAACCCACAGATTCTAATTGGCCTGTGCAAATTAAAGGAAAGAAGTTTTGTGGGCTTATGGACACGGGAGCGGAGGTATCAGTCATATCTAAAAACAATTGGCCCTCATCTTGGCCTTTACAATTAGTCTCTACATCCTTAGTGGGAATAGGAACAGTATTCAGTGGAATACTGAAATTTTACCCTGCCTCGGTCCAGATGGGCAATCATATACTTTTCAAACTTATGTTGCAAATATAGCTGTTAATCTATGAGGCTGAGACGTACTTACACCATGGGATATGAGACTTATGAATGAGAAAATTCATAGACTAGGATTTAAAATGTTGAAAAACATGGGTTATCAGAGCAGAAAAGGCTTAGGAAAGTCCCTGCAGGGAAGCCCTGATCCATTATCTATAACTGGGCAAACAAACAGAAAACAGCTAGGCTTTCAGATCTTCTAATAGGGGTCATTGATACTTATCCATCCACCGCTTTGCCATTAAGAGTGGCTGACTGATAAACCTGTATGGGTGGATCAATGGCCCCTATCACAGGAGAAACGGACTCAGCTTCATCAGTTAGTAAAAGAACAACTTAATGAAGGACGTAAAGAAGAGTAAGCCCTTGGAATTCACCAGTATTTGTGATTCAAAAAAAATCAGGAAAATGGCAACTGCTACATGACTTGAGAGCTATGAATTCACAGATTAAACCAATGGGTGCATTGCAACAAGGTTTACTGTCCCCAGCAGCCATTCCAAGAGATTGGCCTCTCACAGATACAGATCTCAGATTTTTTTATACTATACTACTGCATGAGAAGGATAAGCCTCGATTTGCATTCTCTGTGCCTTCTATTAGTCAAAGAGAGCCTGTCTCTCACTATCAGTGGAAAGTTTTACCCCAAGGCATGCTCAACAGTCCTACATCATGCCAGCATTTTGTAGGAAAAGCATTAAAGGAGCCTCGAAGCACGTTTCCCACCCCCTACGTCATTCATTACATGGATGATATTCTTTTGGCCACTCCTACAAATCAACTATTACACCAGGTATGTAGAGAAATAAAACGAGCCCTGACTAAATGGAATCTCAAAATAGCTCCTGAAAAGGTGCAAACAACCTCCCCAAATCAGTACATAGGAACTATTGTTATTGAAAGAAGTGTTAGGCCTCAAAAAGTAGCTCTTCGTAGAGACAAATTACAAACTCTGAATGATTTTCAGCAATTATTGGGGGATATTAATTGGCTGAGCCCAATGCTAGGTATTGCTTAACAACTCAAACACCTCTATCAAACACTCCAAGGAGATTCTTCATTAGATTCTCCCTGGAAACTTATTAAGGAGGCAAAAGCTGAGTTGCAGCTTGTAGATAGAACAAATACTTCAGGAATGACATGCCTATCAACTCCACCCACAAAAGCCTCTGCCTGTGTTTATTCTTCCCACTCCCCATTCTCCAAGAGGACTTTTTTCTTTCTTTTTGGCAGAGTTTCGCTTTTTCGCCCAGGCTGGAATGCAATAGCTCAATCTGGGCCCACTGTAACCTCCACCTTCTGGTTTCAAGCCATTCTCCTGCCTCAGCCTCCCAAGTAGCTGCGATGACAGGTGCCCGCCATCATACCTGGCTAATTTATGTATTTTTAGTAGAGATGGGGTTTCACCATGTTGGCCAGGCTGGTCTCGAACTCCTGACCTCGTGATCTGCCCACCTCAGCCTCCCAAAGTGCTGGGATTACAGATGTGAGCCACCACGCCCGGCCTCCAACAGGACTTTTAGGACAGTTCATAGACAAAATTATAATGGTAACAGAATCACTTTTTCTATCCAATCAGACGGTAAAATCCTTGCAAGTTTACCTTTCTTTAATCACACAACTTACAACAACAGCCAAACATAGATCAAAAATGCTTACAGGATATGACCCTGATTAAGGGTGTTATCTTGGATTCCCAACAGCAGGCTGTGGCCTGGGAAATATGGACTGCATGGCAAATCGCCCTCACAGATTTTGTAGGAGTTATAGATAACCATTATCTTTCAGGTAAGATTCTGCAATTTTACAACGTTCACCCTTAAATCCTCCCTGTGATTACTCATCACAAGCCTATTCCAGGTGGACAGACTTATTTTACTGACGGCTCTTCTAAAGGCTGTGCAGCTATTTATGGACCTAAACATGCTCAAACAATCAAGACCCCTGGAGTTTCACCCCTACATTCAGAATTACTGGCAGTTATTCCGGTTCTGCAGCTCACAGCTTTATCCCCTATTAATATTGTCTCTGATTCGGCCTGTGTTGTAAATGCAGCCAGTCGCACTGAGATTGAGATTGCCACTATTAAAAGCATTGAGATTGCATTGAGATTGCCACTATTAAAATCACCATAGAACCAGAACTGCTTATTTCTTAAGACTTCAACAAGTTGTTCATTCTCATGCTGCTCCTTTTCATGTTTCTCATATCCTATCACACACAACTTCCTGGGCCATTACCTCTACGCAATGAGAAAGCAGATGAGCTAATTGGTTCTGTATTTCAACAGGTCCAAGATTCCCATGCATTATTACATCAAAACACCTCTGCCCTCACTTGCATGTTTCATCTATCTTACGACCAGGCTTGAGCCATTGTGCAAGCCCGCCCCACCTGCCAACATATCCCTGGTGTTCCACCCGTGGAAGGAGGTAACCCGCGAGGCTTAGCTCCAAATGCAATTTGGCAGATGGATGTTACACATATAGCAGGCTTCTTCAGCAAGCTCAGCTATGGTCACGTAACTGTAGCTATCCATCTCATATGTTACACGCTACATGTCAAACAGGAGAAACAGCTGGTCATGTCTTATGATACTGTCTGTCATCAATTGCCCATATGAGGGTCCCTAAACAATTCAAAACCTACACTGGACCCGCTTATGTCAAGTCATGCTTTTCAAAACTTTTTACAATTGTGGGCAATCAAACACAAAACAGGAATTCCATACAATCCTGAGGACAAGGGATTATTGAGCAGGCACAGCAAACACTAAGATGAATACTGAAACAACAAAAAGGGGAAACAGGAGACCAATTACCACCTCAAACAAAGTTACATTTAGCCTTGTTTACTTCACAGGTGGGAAGACTCCAGGAGAAAGACACTGGCGAGTGTTAGAGGAAAAGAGGCAAGTTTATCCAAAAGCGTTATGGAAATCCCCGAAAAAGGACAATGGAAAGGCCTGGCGGATTTGCTGACATGGGGAAGGGGGTATGTTTATAATTTTTGGAGATGGACAAACCGTGTGGGTGCCCTCCAAGTATGTGTGACCATGGAACAGGACACTGGAAGGATCCATGGTGGCCAACTGGATCTGAATGCGAAGATGGAACAAGGAACAACCAGAGTCACAATCACAACCAAACCCATAACATGGGGACAGATCAAGAAAATCATGTAGGAGGCTGAAAAACTGCTGGGGCACCAGGGTCAGGCAAAAACCCTGACTCCGTGTTCGCCATGGTGACCTGGGCAGTATGTTTCCCCTATGCAGAGGCAAAAACGTATAGGACATATGTTCTGTTCCCAACCCTCCAGCAGTGCCACTGGTACTCTGGAGTGACACTCCTCCTGAAATACATCATGATCAGGAAGCGTGGGCTCCAGGACCCCTGACTGCCACAGACTCAGAACAACTAAACTCTCATTTATGAAATGTAGCATTTGGGTCAGAACACTATTCAATAATAGTAATTCTGTTCAACGTAGTTTAATATCACCTTCATTAGAAACATTACCACTCGATTTACGGTCTGTGTTTTCAATCCTTATGTTTTTCTAGCAGCTAAAAAAGGTCAACTCCAGGGAAATATCACCCAACTGACTTCTGTCTCTTGTCAATTTTATTATTGCCTTATTTATAGCGAGGAAGGAGACTCAGGCGTCTGGGATTCCCTCCCCCTCTGTCATCCACTGTGCATCTCAATAGAAGAGAGAGCAGGCCAGCTGGCGCCTCCTGAATCTCCTTCCTGAAAATAACGCTTCGTGTTGGGGAAACTCTCTGGAAGACACTGTTTTTACTTAAAACAAGATCAAACCAGAACCCTTTCATATGTGATTCCTGAAACTGTAAACAGAGACCTTTTCATATGTGAGTCCTAAAACTGTAAACCGGAACCCTTTCGTATGTGATTCCTAAAGCTATAAACCTAAGATTCTTCCAAGTGTAACCTCTGAAGTATAAGCCTATAAAAAGACAGAACCTTCTTTTGTTAGATGAGCTGGGCTTTCGACAAATTACTGCCTGGTCTCCCGCCCGAATAAACTCTTCCCTCCTTTATTCGGTGTTCGAGAGATCTGAGATCCGTTTCCCGTGGCCACTCCTGCTACAATAGCACTATATGAAAACAGAACATATCCACCCTAATAATTCATAGTCGTATTCCTGGATTATGGATTCCCGTCAATTTGTCTGAACCATGGGCTGCTACCCTCGCTTTACATTTCTTGAACCTTCTTCTTACCAGCTCACTTGTCATGCTCGTAGCGCCTTAGGCATGATAATTTTTGCTACGGTCTCCTTGGTCACACTGATAACTTCTGTTGTAGTGTCCTCAGTAGCACTAGTTTGATTCAAACAGCCCAATATGTAGAAAATTGGACACGTACAGCTGATCAGACATGGATGCTCCAACATAAAATTGATGTGGAATTACAAACATAAGTAGCAATGCTAAAGACTACAGTTTTGTGGCTAGGAGAACAAGTACAAAGTCTGCAACTGCAGCAGCAATTGTGCGGTCATTTTAACCATACTCACATTTGTGTAACCAATTTGGAATACAATCAAAGTGAATATCCATGGAACCTCAGAAGCTTTTACATCCAATGTTACTTTTGACATCAGCGATTTATAAAAAACAGTTCTTGAATAAACAGACTGGAGACTATCAGCCTTCTTTAAAAGCTTGGACAGAATTCCAGCAGGGCTTGGAGAACCTTAATCCTTGGACCTATCTTAAACATAATCTTAATGTTTCTTTTATCATTATAGGAATAATGCTATTACGTCTCTGTTTTCTGTTTGTACTCTGTAGGATCGTGTGGACCAACAACTGGCAATTGAAAGCTGTCCAGCCCGGAATTGCCTTCATTTAATTAATGTAAAAACTAAAAGGGGGAGATGCTGGTGACCCCAAGAATGTGGGGTGTGACCAACTCAAAACACCAATGGAGGCTTTATGAGTAAACAGCAAACTGTCCTCACGAAAGCAGAATGTCAGCAAACTGACAAATTGTGTCTGCTGCCAGAAGGAGTGTTGAGGGCAGGCACGTTCCTGTTGAGGGCAGGTCCTGTGCTCCTGGAGCTAATCTACCTGAATATCTGGAACCTATTGAACAAGGGAAGCAGTCCCTGTGATAAATCAATTAGATGGGACTACAGGCGCCTGCCACCAGGCCCAGTTAATTTTTTGTATTTTTAGTAGAGATGGGTTTTCAGCGTATTAGCCAGGATGATCTCTATCTCTTGACCCTGTGATCCATCCGCCTCTGCCTACACCCAAATGCTGGGATTACAGGCGTGAGCCACCTCGCCCAGACTCAGTGGGACATTAAGATGAACATTTGCTTTACCTTAACTTCTGATTGTCACTGCACAGCAAATGTCTGAAACAGCTAAGCTTTTCTCTTATACATTATTATTTTTAAACATCAGAGAAGATTCCCTCTTAAGGGGCTTGTTATCCATTTTTCATGTGAGGAACTCTTTTTGTAAAGTGAATCATTTCCCTAATTTTTCTGTTTGCGAGGCTAGAGTGCAGTGGTGTGATCTCACCTCATTGCAACCTCCGCCTCCCGGGTTCAAGCGATTCTCCTGCCTCAGCCTCCCTAGTAACTGGGACTACAGCCGTGCGCCACCACGCCCAGCTAATTTTTTATATTTTTAGTAGAGACAGGGTTTCACCATGCTAGCCAGGATGGCCTCGATCTCATGACCTCTTGATCTACCCACCTCAGCCTCCCAAAGTGCTGGGATTACAGGCATGAGCCACTGGGCCCAGCCTTGCCTTAGTACTTTTATATTATCCAGGTTCCATGCAGTTGTTCATCTTGGTGGTGTTCGTCCCTTGGTTGTCCCAAAGATGCTGAAGGAAACCCAGGCATCTAGGATCACCTCCCCCTTAACCTCCACACTGCATTTCAATAGAAGAAAGGGCTGGTTGACTGGCGCCTCCTACATCACCTTCCTATAAGATAGCAGGCTTGGTATGGGGGAATCTCTCCGGAAGACACTGTTTTTAAACAAGATCAAACCCCTACCCTACTCCTCTATCCGGAGACCAGAACCCTTTCACATGTAATTTCTAAAACTGTAAACGCAAGACCCTTTCACTTGTAATTTCTAAGGCTGTAAACCTAAGCTTCTTTCTTCCGGAATATCTAGAGTATAAGCCTATATAAAGGCAGAGCTTCTCTGTGTTAGGGGAGCTTGGCCATTTATACAAAACATAAAGCCTCGCTCCCAGGCCATAATAATAAACACCTATTCCTTCCCAGTTCGGTGTTCAAGAGGTCTGTTTTTTGCGGCCACTCCTGCTTCAATGCAGCTAAGTCCAGCCTTCCCAACGTGGACTTGGGGCAGTCTGGTCCTTAGGAATAGTATGAGTGAGGACAGGACTAGTATTTTGGTGCCAACAGAAGCAGCACCACATTATTTCTGTCTTCCCAATTCTTGAGAGTTTGCCAGTTTATCAGTCCTATACCTTGTCACTTCTGCTGTTAAATCCAGCCCTGAACTAATAATTTTGGACTTCACATCTCACCTATTTTTCTCCCTGCTCTGTCTGCAGTGGTCTTCAATATTGGCTCATATATTTTGTATTATGAAGTATCTACCCATTCTTTTTTTCTTTTTTTTTAAATGGAGCCTCGATCTGCAATCCAGGCTGGAGTGCAGTGGCATAATCTTGACTCACTGCAACCTCCGCCTCCAGGGTTGAAGCAATTCTGCCTCAGCCTGCTGAGTATCTGGGACTACAGGTGCCCGCCACCATGCCCAACTAAATTTTTTGTATTTTTAGTAGAAACAAGGTTTCACCACGTTGGCCAGGTTGGTCTCGAACTCCTAACCTTGTGATCTGCCCACCTCGGCCTCACAAAGTTCTGGGATTACAGGCGTGAGCCACCGCACCCAGCTGTATCTACCCATTCTTAACAGTCCCTAATTGAAGAGGGAAATTAAATAATAACAGTAGTCTGTCATTTTTGCATAATAAAGTTTACTGTGTTGTGTTCAATATAAAACCTAACCCCCAGCTCTGCTTGAAATTAACTAACTCCCTGTAAAACCCACCTTATCTATTCTCCCCACTTACTCAGCAAAGTTCCGCGACACCTCAAGACTCGTTTTACTTGCAGACCAGTTGCAAGGTCATAGGGTAAGATAACACCCAAAGAATATGCATTGTGTTTCTAAAAATGCTATTTTCAAATGTAACGTACATCACAAGACATGTCACAAATTAATAACTGTTCTTTGTTCTTGCTTCTGTAACCCTGTTAGCTGCTTCGTCATCCTGGATGTATAGAAAGTCAAGCCCTGTCTTTGTTAGGCACTCAGCCTTGCGATGCTAATCTGCTGAGCCAGTGGCCACCTTAATAAAATCCTCCTGTTTCACCCATTGGTCTCTCTGGTCTCCTGAATATTCTGCAACATGACCGAAGTATGTTGTGCTCTAGTCATGTTGGGGGGGCCTCGACATATTCTTCTATGTAGCACTCGCATGTCATCAGCAAATAAGGTTCCACAAACAAGTTTGCACAAGGAGGAATTATAGACCCTCTTTATTCTGTCTGTTGCCTTGTTTAGTCATGCTCTTGACATCATGAGGCCTCCTACATCTGTGATGCTAAGCAGTCCCAACCTCAACCTGAACTCAACTCCCTATGCATGCAAATAATTTCACCTCATAGACTAGTTTTTGAATTTGTCTGATATTCTTGTGGGTAGGCTCATAGAAACACCAATACTCAACAAAGTCAACACGTACCTCACCAGCATTTCCTTGATTTTAGGTTGTTGGCATGGAAGGGAAGATGAGGCGGCACCTTCTAAGCAGAGCACTTGTATATATGTATATAAAGACCAGAGAGTTCACAGTGGAGAAAGGCCTTACGAGTGCAGCAACTATGGGAAATTATTTCACCAAAACACCGTACTCCACATTCATGAGAGATTTCATACCGGACAAAAGCTTATGAATGCAGTGAGTGTGGAAAATCATTTCACCAAAGCTCTTCACTCTGGCAGCATCAGACACTTCACACTTGAGAAAGGCCTTATGAGTGTACTGAATGTGGGAAAGCCTTTGCTGAAAAGTCCAGTCTCACGAACCACAAGCAAGTTCACTCTGGAGCAAAGCCTTACGAATGCAATGAATGTGGGAAGTGCTTTGCTTATACATCCAGTCTCACTAAACACAGGCGAGTTCACACTGGAGAGAGGCCTTATGCGTGCAGTGAATGTAAGAAATCCTTTGCTGAAAACTCCAGCCTTATTAAACACTTGAGAGTTCACACTGGAGAAAGGCCTGATGAATGCAGTGAGTGTAGGACTATTTCGTGAAAAATTGCACTTCGTGTTCATCAGAGATATCATACTGGACAAAAGCCTTATGAGTGCAGAGCATGTGGAAAATCATTTCACCAAAGCTTTTTTCACTCTTGCAAAATCAGAGTTCATACTAGAGAAAAGCTTTATAGGTGTAGTATATATGGGAAATTCTATACTCAAACTTCTAGCCGTGCTAAACACAGCAGAGTTCGTACTGGAGAAAGGCGATACAAATGCAGTGATTGTGGAAAATCATTTCACCAGTTCTTCGCTCCTTCAACATCAGACAGTTCATACTGGAATAAGGCCTTGTAAGTGAAGCAAATGTGGGAAATTCTCTTGCCCAGTCTTTTTGCTTCTTCAAGGCCAGAGAGTTCATTCTGGATCAAGGCCTTTGAGTCTGATAAATGGGGAATATTCTTTAGGTAGAACTTTAGCTTCTTTATATAAGGAGTGCGCCCACTGGAAGTGTCTTTTTAGTGCAATGAATGTGAGAAGGGCTTCAGCCCTCTCTGGTTACCAGAATATTTACATGAGGAATATACCACAGATGTGCAGGCAGTATTTTTTCTTGTTCAGTGTAACACTGGAGGAGACCACTTATAAGGATGCCATCTACCTAAATTGAATGTCATACATCAAATAGCTGCATACATCCCAGGTATGCGGGAACTGCATTGCATTTTTCAACCTGCTCCTGTCCCTTGCCAGACTGGCAGTTACCTTGCAAAAAGCATTTCACCTTTACCACTTGGCAGGTGCCCACAGTTTCATCATTCGCCTCCCTCATCATGATACAGAAGTAACTTTTTCATTCATTCACCAGAGGGGTTTTTGAGTCTCCTCAGCACTCATTCCATTCTCATTTCTTTCTCTCTGATGAGTTAGGCCATGGACCTAACCCATTTTTGGCACAGGGGACTCTTCTGGTGACTTGAAAAGATGGACTACCTTTTTCAGGGACCTTTTGTATCTCATAGCATTCTTAAGATGGAATTTTCTAGCCCGCTGGTCACGAATCTGAGCTATCCTGCGGCCCATGACCCTGGTTTGTGTTACAATAAAGGCTCTGCTGTTAAAGACACCTTCAATCTTGGGAACTGTATCGAGTAGCTGTGTTTACTGCCTCCCGAGTAGCTGGGACTACAGGCATGTACCACCATGTCCGCTAATTTTGAATTTTTACTTTTAGTAGAGACGGGGTTTCTCCATGTTGGTCAGGCTGGTCTCAAACTCCTGACCTCAGGTGACTCACCCGCCTCGGTCTCCCAAAGTGCTGGGATTATAAGCGTGAGCCACCACAGCTGGCCAATAAAATGTTTTAAAATAAACAAAATTTAAAATGTAAACAAATATAGTGTAATTTCAACTCTAATCTTGATTAAATCATGAAATTATACAACATTAAGGAAAGCAGAAAATGAAATTCGAGATTTAAATAGATAGAAGTCTTGAAAATACAATAGTACTGAAAACAAAAATCCAGTGGTTACTAGGAGGGCTGGGAAGGTCAGTTCCCCCTCTACCGACACCTTTCCCTTTGCCCCTTTCTTCTACACCTGTGACTGTCATGCCCCATAACCCCAACAAGTGTCAACCAAAAAAGCTACTCCTCATCTTGTACCCAGTTCTTTCTGATGTTCTAATAGCATTACCACCATGGCCTGCATTTTCCCTGCTCAATATGAC
Source organism: Cacajao melanocephalus (assembly GCA_963573385.1). NCBI lineage: Eukaryota > Metazoa > Chordata > Mammalia > Primates > Pitheciidae > Cacajao > Cacajao melanocephalus. The sequence continues at coordinate 20,147 of CAUYLG010045977.1, read as the reverse complement.
CCACAGTTCCACCCTGGTTCACACAGTAACTATCATTTTTGGATGACTCCCTCCTATGTGTCCAACTGCGCACATAATGCCTTGACTGTTCACTGAAACATATGAGTGAGTATTCACAGGGCCCAAACTTAAACTTCTGATGTCCCCACAGAAATTACCACCAATTTCCCCATCCCAGTTACTGGAGCTTCAATTCCTACAGCTACTAGGACCATGAAAACCTGGGGTCGGCCAGGTGCAGGGGCTCACGCCTGTAATCCCAGCACTTTGGGAGGCTGAGGTAGGCAGAACACAAGGCCAGGAGTTCGAGACCAGCCTGGTCAACATGGTGAAACCCCGTCTCTACTAAAAATACAAAAATTAGCCAGGCATGGTGGCAAGCATCGGTAATCCCAGCTACTCGGGAGGCTCAGGCAGGAGAATCGCTTGAACCTGGGAGTAGAGTTTGCAGTGAGCCGAGATCACACAATTGCACTCCAGCCTGGGCAACAAGAGCGTAACTCTGTCTCAAAATAAACAACCACCACCACCAACAACAAAAAAACCTGAGATCATTACTGACTCTTCCCTCTGTCACTCCCTCACCTACAACATGCAAGGATCTACTTTTTCCTTTGTTTAAAATATACCTAGAATGCTGCCTTTTCTCCCATCTGCATGGCACTCACTTGGTCCATCAACTCATCTGAATTATGCCAGCAAACTCCCCCCAAGCTACCTGCCTCCTCATTAACCCAGGAGTCTGTTCTCCAGTGTGCAACCAGATAGATCCTATGAAGACCTGAGTTAGACCACCTCTTTCCCATCCAAGCATCCTAGCACCTCCGTAACAGATGCCTAGCTTTTCAGGCAACCACATTACAAGCCTAAATCTTCACCCCGGCTTTTTGTTCCTATCCGAAAGAATGGATGCCTGCGGTACATAGTTCCAAGCTCAGTCACACCTCAAAGCATTTGCACAAATTGATATGAATACTTAAAATAGAAACCTGTTTCCATTGGATGCCAGAAATAAGAACACTTCCATCAATCCTTAGCTGGCACTCAGGACACTGAGCTTAGTGTATCCACAGGCTCCAAAGAACTGGGAAAACATCAAGTGAACACTCAAGACACCCCAATCTCAGACACCATACAGTTAGTGTCAGGTTCAGTGAGAGACTGGGACACTTTCTCTTTCCCCATGTTAGCACCACAAGCATTTTCAGTCTTCAGAACCCATGAGAATAAGAAGCCAACTATGACAACCTCCAGCTGATAAAACCTCCATTGATCCCTACACAACCATACACCCAGGGGCCCTGGGGCTAACTGATTAATGGATTTCAATTCTCAGTACTCCTTCTTACCACCTGTGACCATGAATGGAGACTCCACTTCTCAGTGCCTTGGTCCTCATCGTCCTCATTCCAGTCTGTTCTCTGAGAGACTTTTGGAAACTTCTTAAGTCCCACCAAGGACATGATCCTCTTCTGTTCACAACCCTCCATGCATCCAAGGACACTTAGATTGAAGGCACAACCCCTAAGACACCTAATACAGGTGAACTCTGGCTCATGTTCAGCTTTCACTAGGGCTATTTTTTTTGAAAGACGGAGTCTCACCATGTTGCCCAGGCTGGTCTAAAATTTCTGTACTTATGTGATCATGATGGTCACCAGATTCTGAAACGTTCATGGCTCAGATGCACCTCCAAGCCTCTGAACCTGCTGGTTCCTCTACCTGTATCACTCTACCTGGGGTAAAGCCTGTAATATACAGCATTTACCAGAGCCAGGTCCCTGCTGCCATCAACTGTGGGTAGAGCAAGCATCACCCCAGGCAGTGGCTATGAGCCTCAAACCTGCCTCTTGGGAGCAGAAATGACTATTCCTCTTGTGCCTTCTTTGTCCCAACCCAGTAGTCCCTAACCTGACAAGCATGCCCAGAAATCCCTCATCCTGGGCCTTGCAACCAGCGCCTTCTGGGTAAAGTACTTCCCGGAGCTGTCAGCCAACAATGGTATCCACCAAGAGCAAGCAGAATGCAGACCATGACACTCTGATGGCTGCTGGAAAGCCATGCTCACACCTCAAGGGAAGAAGGCCATTGATTCTTTATAAAAGTATCAAATAGGTATCACATCAGACTCTAAGAAGCTCATCTTGCACCCAAGAATAAAAATACTATTTGAGATGCTCCTAAAGTTTAGTTATCTAAGTGGCAATATCACTGGCATCATTCAGAACTACAGTGTGTGCACACAGCTGAGAATATTAAGTATCGATTGCTCTTTAAATTCATGTAGCCTGAATCAGTACAGTCAGTTTTGTGAGTTTCATTGTTTCGTTGGAAACGAAAGAAAATTCTCTGTAAGACATAATGACAGGATGGGTACAAAATATAGTTAGAACAAATGAATAAGACCTAGTATTTGCTAGCATAACAGGGTAGCTATAGTCAAAATAATTTAATCATACATTTAAAAATAACTAATACAGTATAATTGGATTGTTTATAACACAAAGGATAAACGCTTCTGGTGATGGAGACCTCAAGCATTATTAGGGACAAGCGACCTCAAAAAACTCCCTCTGCCCAAGCTGACCCCTACCCCCACTCTGATTCCTCCATAGCTGCATTTCTGAGCGCCTATCTAGGCGCCACATCAAGGCTCCCAGATATGCTAAATCACCCAACAAGTCTCTCAGTCCCTCGGTGTCCAGTGGCGGCTCCATCTCCCATACTAATCCCAGTTATCAGGAAAAGTTGAAAGGGGTAATGGGATCCTTAAAATTCAGTTAACCAAACTCACTCTTGAAGTCCAGAAACCCTGGACCTCCCTCCTGCCCATAGCCCTAGCCCGCATCAGAGCCAGCCCAAAAGCACCCTCCTTCCTCACAGCCCATTTTAATGTATGGAGGCCGTTTCCTCTTACAAAATAGGACCCTTTCTAACTCCCAGCTAGGAGAATACCTCCCAACACTTTCCTTCATCCACCATCTCCTTCATGAACAAGCAGACCAGGCCCTCCCACGAAGGCCCCACCAACTGAACCCTCTTACAAGAACACGTCTTTTTTTTTTTTAAGATGGGGATTCACCATGTTGGTCAGGCTGGTCTTGAACTCCCGACCTCAGGTGATCCGCCCGCCTTGGCCTCCAAAGTGCTTGGATTACAGGCATGAGCCACAGCGCCCGGCCCTAGAACATGTCTTCCTAAAAACTCTTACCCCAGCAAGCCTTAAACCAAAGTGGGAAGGTCCTTTTCAAGTTCTTCTTACAACTCCCACCGCAGCTAAACTCTCAGGACCTATCTCTTGGTACCATCTCTCTAGATTGAAACAAGCTCCTGAAGCGCCCACTGACCCACCAACTGCCATCCTCCGGTACTCTCGTCAGCCCAACCAAACTCCACCTCACGCCTGTTCCTGAGGACAACCCACCACTGTCTCCCTCCTCTTAAAAGCCGTAAGTACTCCCCAAACCCCTAAAGAAACTTAAAAGCCCTATCCCTGCCTAAACTGCCACTTCACCCGCTTCCATTACTCTGTCTGCCAAGACATCTCTTGGTTCTACCCCCAAGCTCTCACTTGACTCTCTTTTCGTGTGGATAAATGACCTACTTTTCCAAGGCACTGTGTGACTTCTCCGCAGATGAAACACAGCCATTTGCCTTTTTACTCACTTTGCCTATCTATCCCTCCTGCTCCCTTGGCTGCCCTGCACCACCACACCCCCGCTTCCTATCATCCATAACTACCTCTACAAAACCCTCAGCTTCACCGATGCTCTGCAGAACCAACCCAACCTGACCCTAGCAGAAGACTGCTGGCTATGCCTCCCCCTGTCAGCTACTACGTATACTGCCACTCCTGCCCCTGCAAAAACCTGGGCTTCTCCCAATGTAACCTATCACCCCCAATATGAAAGTAAAAGCCTCTCCAAGCCCTTACACACGCAGTCATTAGCCAGGTCTCCCATCCCTGAAACAACCACAAATACCTTGACAGGACGGGCAATACAACTTCTGCATTCCTCTATTTCCCATCTCACCCAATATACAGACAATAACAACAAACCCATACACAGCCACATAACCATGAAAACAGATTTAACTCTCCAAGCCCCAGTTTGCTTTCAATACAATCTGTCTTCAGGCCTACCCCTGGGGCACCTACTGCCTGCCCCATCAATGCAACCATACCTTACAGCTTCAGGCCCCAACCATCAAAACTTTCAAGTCAGCCAGGCACAGTGGCTCAGTGGCTCATGCCTGTAATCCCAGCACTGTGGGAGGCCGAGGTGGGCAGATCACGAGGTCAAGAGATCGAGACCATCCTGGCCACAATGGTGAAACCCAGTCTCTACTAAAAATACAAAAATTAGCCGGGCGTGGTGGCGCGCGTCTGTGGTCCCAGCTACTTGGGAGGCTGAGGCGGAAGAATCGCTTGAACCCGGGAGGCAGAGGTTGCAGTGAGCAGAGATTGCGCCGCTGCACTCCAGCCTGGCGACAGAGCAAGACTCCATCTCAAAAAAAAAAAAAAAAAAAAAAAGGCTGGGCATGGTAGCTCACACCTGTAATCCAAACACTTTGGAGGCCAAGGCGGGCAGATCACCTGAGGTCGAGAGTTCAAGACCAGCCTGACCAACATGGTGAAGCACCGTCTTTAAAAAAATTTTTTTAATTAAAAATAAATAAATAAATAAATAAATAAAAACAACTTTCAAGTCTTCCAAGCTGCTCCATTTAAGCTGCCTGTTCGCTTTTCAGGACCCCCTGGAGTTGTTAGTAACTCTCTACTTAACTAACAACCAGGATTTTGCAATGGGAGGCATACGCTTTGCGTTGACTATACACCCACGGAGCCCTTGGAGCGCAGCCCCTGCCCCTGAAGAACACCTCCTTACACCCGCATTTAACCACTCTTACAAAACCGAATCTCTCCAATGGGAAAACAAAACACATGGAGCCACTCACCTTTCCCTGTTAATCCCTTTTCAGCCGCTCACCGGGGCTGCCCTAGCCAGCACCCTAGGCGCTGGGAAAAGGAGAGCGATAAATTCACACACCTTTTCAACACACACAACCAGTTCTGTCTGCCCAGCCAAGGCGTATTTTTCATGTGCAGGACCTCAACTTACCTACGCCTCCCCACTAATTGGACTGGCACCTGCACCCTAGCCTTTCTAACCCCCAAAACAGACATTGCCCCAGGGAACCAAAGCCTACCAGTCCCCATCAAAGCTCAACTCTGCCAGCGCTAAGCCTTGCAGCTAATACCCCTAACTAATAGGACTTGGATTTACTGCAGCCACAGGAACAGGATGAGCAGGGCTGTCCGCCTCCCCGTACTATCACACCTTTTCCAAACACCTCTCAGACAAACTACAAGACACAGCAGAATCCATTCTTACTCTTCAATCCCAGACAGACTCTCTAGTAGCAGTTACACTCCAAAACCGTCGAGGTTTAGACCTGCTCACTGCCGAGAAAGGAGGACTGTGTACTTTTAGAAGAACGCTGTTTCTATACTAACCAGTCAGGACTAGTACAAGATGCCGCTCGATGGTTAAATGAAAAAGCGTCTGAAATCAGGCACGCCTCTCAGATTCCTGGAGTTGGGCACCATGGCTCCTCTCGCTAGCTGGACCTCATTTCTATCCTTCTTCTAGCATTTGGTCCCTGCCTCTTACGACTCCTCACTCAGTTTTTACAAGACCATATTAAAGCTTTCACTCAAGAAACAACAGAAGATATGATGCTGCTCCAAGAATACGAACAGTTCCAGGAACAACAATCCCTCCAATCTAGCCTCTCCCCAGAGTCTCCCATAACCAGCAAGAAGCAGCCAGATGACAACAGCGACCCTCCTCTATTACCTATTAAGAGGCTGGAATGGTAGAGACAAGCTGCCTCAGGAAACCTCCTCTGAGCGAGCTGACCGACCCCTTACCCACTCTGCTTGCTCTGCAGCTGGATTTCTGAATCCCTATATAGGCGCCACATCAAGGCTGCCAGACGTGGTACAATTAAGCGAAGCCTGATTACAGCCATCCGGGCAGCTCGGGGGAGGACAGGCAAAACAAAGGTTTGTTATCCATACTTGTAAATTCCTGTTTGACTTATACCTGTAAAATCCTATCTTTTTTTTTAAACTGCTGCCACGTAAGTCACAGGATAACATCAGTCTGTCACAAGTTGACAAACTATCTCTACGTCTGTTACAAGCTGATGGATTACCTCAGTCCTGAAACTCACTTATGCCCCTCTCATGCCATATAAACCCCTCGTTTTGTAAACTTGGTGCTGCCTCCTCTGATTGTTATGGTGCAGCCCGGCAGGTTAATAAAACTTGCTTGCCTGATTTTGGGTCTATTCTCCTTTCTCTCGACTAACCCTACAATTCTTACAAATTGCATGCCTATATCAAAATATGTCATGTAACCTACAAATATATACACTACTATATATCCACAAAAAACAAAAATGAAGGCTGGGTGCGGTGGCTTATGCCTGCAATCCCAGCTACTCAGGAGCTGAGAAAGGAAAAGCAGTTGAACCCAAGATGCGGAGGGTGTGGAGAGCCAGGATCACACCACTGCACTCCAGCCTGGGCAATGAGAGTGAGACTTCGTCTCAAAAAAAAAAAAAAAAATTAAAATTAAAAAATAACAAAGATGGAATGACAGGGAAAAAGATAGATGTTGGTACACCCTGAAGCAGGCGGTGAAGCTGGCAGTTGGCCACTGGTTCCCACAGAAAATTGCTCAACTGATGCTAGCAAACCCGAAAATTGGGGATCAATCCAGGAGGGTTCTTGGCTTCATGAAAGAAGTAATTCAAGAGCAAGCCAACAGTGTAAAGTGAAGGCAAAGCAGCATTAGAGCAACATGGGACCGTAATGGCTGCTGCTCAGAAAAAGCCGTACCCGTGGCTAGCTATAGTTATAGCAACTCCCTATTTCTGTGCTAAATAAGAGGTGGGTTATTCATGAATTCTATAGAAAAAGGCTAGGGAGTTCCCAGAACCAGGGATTCCTTCTCTTTTAAACTACGTGAAGTTTCTGGGCACTGCCACAGCATTTGTAAACCGCCATGGTGATGGTGGAAGGTCTTTTAGTATGCTTATGCATTATACTGAGCATAGAAAGAGCCATGAGGCAACTGGAGGCCATGTTCATGGCCATCTTAGTTTTACTGCTTTCAACAGGTTTCTTTAATGCATCCTGTTTTAACCAGATCCTGTTGCACCATAAGCAAGGTCAAGACCAGTGCTCAAAAAACAATTCCTGATCTAGGTCACTACGAGGATCACCATGTCAATATGTTTCTTAATCCACATGCTAAGGTATACTCAATTTCTTTTATCACACTGACATATCAAAGGAAGAGCAACTTAACCGTCGTCACTATGGTACACATCAGTGGCTACAACTGTCACAATTACAGCACAGGTAAAAAAGGCCATCTGAATGACAACGTAAACCAGGCATCTGAGCTGCAAAATTTCATCTATTTACAAGAAAGTGATTATTTTCTAGTGACTGCAGGAATATGCTCACACTGGGAACTAGGATTATCTTCACAATAAATGTTTTTATTCATTTATTTATTTTTTTGAGACAGAGTCTCACTCTGTCGCCCAGGCTGGAGTGCAGTGGTGTGATCTCAGCTTACTTCAACATCCACCTCCTGGGTTCAAGTGATTCTCCTGCCTCAGCCTCCCGAGTAGCTAGGATTACAGGCACAGGCCACCAGGACTGGGTAATTTTTACATTTTTAGTAGAGACAGGGTTTCGCCATGTTGGACAGGCTGGTCTTAAACTCCTGACCACAAGAGATCCACCTACCTTGGCCTCCAAAAGTGCTAGGATTACAGGTGTGGGCCACTGCCCGCCTGGCCTCAGAATCAATTACAGATGCAGTGGCTCATGCCTATAATCTCAGCATTTTGGGAGGCCAAGGCAGGTGGATCACTTGAGGCCAGCAGTTTGAGATGAGCCTGGTAACATGGCAAAACCCCATCTCTACTAAAAATGCAAAAACAGCTGGGCATGGTGGCTCACACATCTAATCACAGCTACTTGGGAGGCTGAGGTGGGAAAAATCGCTTGAACCTGGGAGGTGGAGGTTGCAGTGAGCTGTGATCATACCACTGTACTCCAGCCTAGGTGACACTGCAAGACTCTGTCTCAAAAAAAAAAAAAAAAAAAAAAAAAAGGGTAGAAAGTTCAAGACACATATATATAACAACTTAAATATGCATCCTTTATAGTCATTTACCGTTATCTTTTTTTTTAAAGATGGGGTTTCGCCATAATGGCCAGGCTGGTCTTGAAATCCTGACCTCAGGTGATCCACCCACCTCGGCCTCCCAAAGTGCTAGGATTACAGGCGTGAGCCACCGCGCCCAGCCTTACACCATTGTTTTTTTGAGACAGGGTCTCAATCTGTCACCCAGGCTAGATTGCAGCATTGCCATCTTGGCTCACTACAGCTTCTGCCTCCCAAGCTCAAGCAATCCTCCCGCCTCAGCCTTCCAAGTAGCTAGGACTAAAATACATGCACCATACCTGGCTATTTTTCATAGAGACATGGTTTTGCCATATTCCCCACACTGGTCTCCAACCCCTGGACTCAAGGAATCTGCCTGCCTCGGCCTCCTAAAGCACTGGGATTAGAGGCACGAGCCACAACGCTCAGGTTATACCTTATTACAACTTTATAGTATGGCTGAAGAGAAAAATGCAGATTTGCCATTATTTTTGTTAACAGGTTTGGCAACTCTGTACTGACTCTACCAATTCTTCTCATGACCTAAGTGGGAAAACTAGCCTCCACAGAAGCAAATATTGATGAAGCAGAAAGTTCATTTTTACCTGATTAAACTAGATTGCTGGCAGGTCACAAAGCTACATCACTCAACTGAGATCTTTTTCCCTATGCTGTTCCTTCTACTAATGCAGGAATTACCTTAAAGTGACAAGCCCAAAAGGTTACATGAATCCACAAAACCTTTCGATTATTTCCTCTGACAATACCTTAGCCACACAACATTCATCATTATGGAATTCCTGAGAATTTCTGCAACTGCTTATCTATCACAGACATAGTTACTGGGAAACTACGGACACTCCTTTAAAATACATAAATTTCAACCGGCCAAGGTAGCTCATGCCTATAATCCCAGCACTTTGGAAGGCCCAGGCGGGCAAATCACCTAGGTCAGGAGTTCAGACCAGCCTGACCAACATGGAGAAACCCCGTCTCTACTAAAAATATAAAAAAACTAGCTGGTGTGGTGGCACATGCCTGTAATCCCAGCTAATTGGGAGGCTGAGGCAGGAGAATCACTCAAACCAGGGAGGTGGGGGTTGTGGCCATTACATTCCAGCCTGGGCACCAAGAGCAAAGTTACGTCTCAAAAAAATAAATAAATAAAAATTATAAAATAAACATTTCAGCCAAGGACAATGGCTCACACCTGTAATCCCAGAACTTTGAGAGGCAGGAGTGAGTGGATCACCTGAGCTCGAGTTGAATTCAAGACCAGCCTGGACATGGTGAAACCGATCCCTACTAAAAATATAAAATATTGGCTGGGTATGGTGGCATATGGCTGTAATTCTACATACATGGGTGGCTAAGGTGGGAGAATTGCCTGAACCTGGAAGGTAGAGGTTGCAGTGAGCCGAGATGGCGCCACTGCGCTCCAACCTGGGCAACAGAGCAAAACTGTGTCTCAAAAAAAAAAAAAAAAAGATACATTTCAAAAACTTCATTGCTGTCCTCTCTACTGCCTATAATTGCAATAAAGTTACTACGTAAATTATAAAATTGCAATCTCACCCTATAGCCTTACAACATGTGATGCTGCCTTATAGAATTCTGGATATCAGGGCACATGTGTGCCTGGTAAGATCTGATGAACGGATTTCCCTCAACAGTACTGAGCACAATGAAATATACCTCATGAGAGAGAATTCTGTCTTGCTCAAAAAAACCCACCAAACTTTCAGTGTGGCACTGACACCAGAATTAAAAAAAGACACTAAATGTTATAAAAACTATCCTGTTGAGTCACCTGAGATCAGGAGTTCAAGACCAGCCTGACCAACATGGAGAAACCTTCTCTATGAATACAAAATTAGCTGGGCGTGGTCATGCGTGCCTGTAATCCCAGCTACTTGGGAGGCTAAGAGAATCACTTGAGCCTGGCAGGAGGAGGTTGTGGTGAGCCAAGATCGCACCATTGCACTCCAGCCTGGAAAACCAGAGTAAAACTCCGTCTCAAAATGCAAAATAAAAATAAAAAAACTTTCCTTGAGAACTACTATCAAAGAAAAAAAAAGAAGATTAAAAAAAATTAAAAATAAAAAAAAAACTACCCTGTACCCACCTGACCTATGAACCCACCATCTGTAGTAGCCATGCTACAGATAAAGACCACAAAGCCCTGAAATCCTCCTTTGGAGGCCTTGGGCAGCTATGCAAACTAGGCCACAAGTGGAAAAAGCTATATTCTGCATTCATACTGTCTCCTGAGCCACAGTTTACCAGTGCTGTACTTCAAGGTAGCAGGACCCAGGCTAGAGTACAGTGGCATGATCTCAATTCACTGCATCCTCCACCTCCCGGGTTCAAGCGATGTTTCTGCCTCAGCCTCCAAGTAGGTGGGACTACAGGCACACACCACAACACCTGGCTAATTTTTGTATTTTTAGTAGAGACGGGATTTCACCATACTGGCCAGGCTCGTTTCGAACTCCTGACCTCGTGATCCCCTCACCTTGGCCTCCCAAAGTGCTGGGATTACAGGCTTGAGCCACCATGCCAGCCAAAATAGCCCATCTTTTCAAGTCAGCACAAGAGTCCTATGGGACAAAAATGGGGATGGTCCACAGTGTAACTATCAGAAAAAAATGAAAAAGAAAGAAGTGCTGAGGATATTGAACAAATATTTCTGTGACTAGATCAGGAATTAAAAATTAAGGAAATCAAAAAGCCCCAGCATAGTGACTCATGTCATCCTATAATCCCAACACTTTGGGACACGAGGCAGGAGGATCACTTGAGTCGAGCAGTTTGAGACCAGCCTGTCCAGCACAGCAAGATTCTAACTCTACAAAAAAACAGAAATGTAAAAACTTAACTACGAGGTAGGTGAATGATGCAATGTGAGTACCTACCATGTGGCCGAGGCGTAATGGCTTCTGCCAGAGAAGTGGTAGTCACTTAAGAATAGCAAGATAATAGGGCTTCCTCAACACTGCTTCTATAGGGTTTCTCTCCAATGTACTGACTCTGGTGCTGATTAAAGTTTGTACTGTCATACGATTTACTCCCCATGCCTCACACCTGTGCACTTTCTGGTTGTGATGTGTTCCCTGATGATCTGCCATGTGCAAAATGTCCCCCAAGATCGGGCCACACATCTCACAGGGGTGAGCCTTCTTGGGGGACATACCTGCTGTAGGAGTCCTGACCTGAGTCTCTCTTTGCACATAAATACTCTGCTTAGAAGGTGCCTCCTCATCTTCCACTCCACACCAACAACCTGAAAGCAAGAAAATGCTGGTGAAGTGCACGTTAACTCTAGTGGGAAGGCACACATCACCCACAAGTGTATCTGAGAAACTGAGGAATTACTCCAAGGAAATATTTGGAGGAACAGAATGTTGGCTTCAGGTGGAAGATGGTGCTGTTATCATTGGAATATAAAGGTCACAGAATGCAGGAGGGCTCAAATGTAAAGGACACAATAATATACATAACACAGGGAGTGTAGGCAGGGTCTACAATTCCTGCATCTGCAAACCACTCATCTGGAGAATTTTATGTCGTGGTAACACGTGAGTGATGTAGACAGGGATAAGGACAGGCCCAAGAAAAGATGAGCACGACACAGCAGCTACTGGTCAGTGATGGTTCAACAACGTGCACACACTTGCTAACACAAAACCTGTATGCCAATACTGGAGACCACTGCAGACGAATGTGAGTAAAATTATGATGAGGGGTCCAGAGACGTGAAGATTAGCTGGGGGAATAAATAACAGACTGCAAGTTTATGTACAAATCTATTAAAGGATTAAAAAATTTAAAAAAGAGTAAAAGTGACAAGGAGTACAACTGACAATTCTGATACTCTTAATAGGGAACAGACCAGGAGCACTGGCTTGCACCTGTAATCTCAAGGTAGGAGGATCTCCTGAGCCCAGAAATTCAAGACCAGCCTGGGCAACATGGTGAGACTCCGTCTCTACAAACATTATTTTTAAAATTGCAGAGTGCAGTGCCTCATGCCTGTAATCCCAGCATTTTGGGAGGACAGGCGAAAGGATTGCTCAAGCCCAGGAGACTGAGACCAGCCTGGGCAACATGGCGAAACCTCCACTCTACAAAAGTTAGTCAGGCATGACGGCGTGCACTTGTAGTCCCACCAACTCAGGAGGCTGAGGCTGGAGGATCACTTGAGCCCAGTAAGTTGAGGCTGGAATGAGCTATATTCATACCACTACAATCCAGGTAATACCAAATGGCAGAGTGAGACCCTGTCTCAAAAATAAGACATGGGCAGATCACGAGATCAGGAGTTCGAGACCAGCCTGGCCAACAGGTGAAACTCAGTCTCTACTAAAAATCCAAAAAATTAGGCAGGCATGGTGGGGCACCTGTATTCTCAGCTACTGGGGAGGCTGAGCCAGAAGAATCCTTTGAACCCGGGAGGCAGAGCTTGCAGTGAGCCAAGACTGCACCACTGCACTCCAGCCTGGGCGACAGGGCGAGACTCTGTCAACAACAACAACAACAACAAAAAACTAGCTGGGCATGGTGGCACACGCCTGTATTCCCAGCCTATCAGAAGGCTAATGCAGGAGAATCTCTTGAGCCTGGGAGGCAGAGTTTGCAATGAGATGAGATCAAGCCACTGCACTCCAGCTTGGGTGACAGAATTAAGACTGTCTCAAAAAATAAATTTTTTTTTTTCAAATCCCAAGAATGAAGGAGAAAAGACGATACAGAAATCATGTGTGCCTATTTGTCGGGCCACAAAAATACTACTGAAATAGAATAGGTTTCTGGCCTGATTTGAATAAAACCCTGACATGTCCCCGTCTCAAGATGCTATTCTTCAGGGACTCGTTCCCTCAGAACCCATTATGCTGAGGTCGGATTCATTTGCATCTTCTGACCACAGAAGACTATCCCATCACCAAGGTAACCAGGTACATGGGAAATACATGATATAAGAACAAAAGGAAAGACAGAACAAGGAAACAGCCAACACTGGCCTAGAACAACTCAGCATGTGACAGCTGAGAGGAAACTAAATATTACAAAAAGAATTTTTTTCTTGAGATGGAGTTTTGCTGTGTTGCTCAGGCTGGAGTGCAGTGGCACAATCTCGGCTCACTGCAACCTCTGCCTCTCGGGTTCAAGCAATCCTTCCATCTCAGTCTCCCAAGTAGCCAGGATTACAAGCGTGTGCTACCACACCTGGCTCATTTTTACATTTTCAGCAGAGATGGGGTTTCACCACGTTGGCCAAGCTGGTCTCTATCTCCCGGCCTCAAGTGATCTACCTGCCTTGGCCTCCCAGAATGCTGGAATTACAGGCGTGAGCCACCGCACCTGGCCTACAAAGAGAATTTCTAAGAAGGGTATTTCAAGAACAGTCTATAGTCTACGTAGGCAGTGACAATGTCAATGAAGACAATTCCTGCAGAGGGAGGCGTGAAGAAATAGGAAGCAGAGAAATGAACTACATCCTGCGTACCTAAGAACCTAAATGTGGATGAAGTCACCCATACATCCACAGGACAAACAAGGTAGCCTGCATTAAGGTGCCTGTAAGACTTTTGACTCTGAATTCTTCTCTGGGAGCCTGCAGTGAAGCAAGTGTTGGGCTGCTCCAAGAATAGAGACGGCAGTATGCACACCGCAGTCCTACCGACTAAGAACTTCCTCAGAGAACTGAGGTAGGAAGCTGTGTTTGTGCTCCTGACATGATAAAGTCTTGCCAAAAGAAAAAGAGGGGAAATACAGAGACTAGCTCAGGTCACAGGGGTGAGTGTGGGCAACTTACCCAGGGAGGATGTAAGTGCCAGGTTCTCCAGCATCACATCACGGTACAGACATCTCTGAGCCTCACTAAGGAGATTCCATTCCTCCCAGGTAAATTTCACAGCCACGTCTTCAAAAGTCACTGTGCCCTGTTATGATGTTGACAGATTAAACTACAAACCCCCCACAGGCTGAGGTATCACAGTCGATCTCTCCCACACACCACTCTTGCACTCCTCCTCTCAAGATCCTCAACTCATATGAAGCCTCCTGGTCACGGGGTACACCTAATTAGGTGAACAAATAGGTATCTGTACTGTGGCTGTGAGTCCTTCTGACAGCCACTTCCCCAAGCATGGCTGAGGCCACAGAAAGCCCAATGTGGCACATTCAGCACACCAGACACACTCTCTCTACACGCACATCATTCTTTAGACTTTCCAGGCACATGTCCATGTCCATACCCAGCTGACTGCCAAATACCACTGGTCTCTCTCTGGCCTTTAAACAACTTAAAGTATATTAATGCCCTTTTTCTCCTACTACCGTGGGTGGAAATCTCCCCCTAAGGTTACATTGTAAAGGGGCAAAATAAATGACAAATGATACTCCACAGATGTCATCAACAGCAGTTTTAAAATAAAATATATTCACAGCCTGGTAAGAGGGACACCACTCACCACAGAAGGCTTTCATTCTGGAAAAGAGAGAGTAACCAGGGACTGTACAAAGCAAGTTTTGTATGATGACTGTAAGGCCCTAATTCCCTCAGGAGGATGCCACTGGCTTCTTTAAATACATGTGGTTATAGAAGTGGAATTGAAACACACTACGAAGTATAATAGTCAGGAACTCTACCTGGTCCCGCTGATGGAAAGATTTCTTAGGCTATGATATATTACTTAAGACAGTAGAGGGCTGGGCGCAGTGGCTCACGCCTGTAATCCCAACACTTTGGGGGTCTGACGCCGGCGGATCATGAGGTCTGGAGATCGAGACCAGCCTGGCCAACATGGTGAAACCCGATCTCTACTAAAAATACAAAAAATTAGCTGGGCATGTGGCAGGTGCCTGTAATCCCAGCCACTCGGGAGGCTGAGGCAAGAGAATCGCTTTAACCCAAGAGGCAGAGGCTGCAATGATCCAAGATGGTGCCACCGCACTCCAGCCTGGGCAACAGAACAAGACTACATCGCCAAAAAAAAAAAAAAAAAATAGTAGAGTGGGAAGGAAATTTGCACTCAGGTCACTGAAGAACATACCAATTATCACCAGATATCCAAGTGGCAAATCATACTGTCCCTTCATTTCTGGGCTTCCATGACATCATGGTTGACACCATTCAGACTATGCTTGGCCAACTCAAACAGCATCCAGTATCACCACAGAATTCCAATATTGGATCCTAAAAGTGATAGTCTCAAATAATTCTATAAAGGCCTCCTTGCATGGCTCCATAGCGACACAGAACTACGCTAGATTTCAGATATCAGTGGCACTATTCGACTTCTGTCCCACACTTGCTGACCCCTCAGCAATCATGACCTTCACCTTTTCACCTAATGCGATTTAAAGCCTAGCCCCATTGGTCATCCATACCAGGTCTAGCGACTGTCACAGATCAGTGTTATTTCCTCCTGACCATACACTCCATGGTGAATGAAACCCCCTAGGCACCAACAAAGTTGTGTCCCAATATTGGCAATTGCATATAGTGGGGAAAAAGGCACCAACTGCAGTCTAACGGTCACCTTCCCTCAATTACTCCTATCCTTCCTTCTACATGCATCTCATGTCTACTCTCTCCATGGAAGTCCATGTCCATATGCTGTCAGAAGCATCCTACCTTTTCACTTATCTCCCTCTTCTGTGATTATAAATGTGAATAATATGAGCTCGGGATCCAAGCAAGACATCCATCCAGTCTTCAGTCTACAACCACTGCTTCCTGGCCCGCTAAAAGATTTACCACCTTAATCTGAAGTGTGCCCTCCTGAACATGACCCACAGCTAACTCACCTTAGTCCACACATACACTTCCATATACTGATGCCCCCAATATCAGTTCATTTCCAGATATCCCAACCTACGCAGACATTACTCAATTGTTGCCCCTACCTACTGGTCTCTGAATCACCTCAGATTCTTGACAGTGAAAACAACCCTCCTTCTAAACCCAGTGAATATTATGCCTACTCCCAACCTGCTCATCTCAGCTGACACAATTTCTATCACTACCGCTGCTAAGACCAAAACCTGTGGGGTCATATACCCAAAACCTCTCTTTCATACCTTTACCATCATATTAGAAAATCTAGCTTTCCCTTTCCAAAATGAATAGCAAACCCAGCCACATCTTCTTAGCCATAAATCATCCATTAACCCTCACCTGGATTATGGAACCAGCCTCAACTTTGATCTTCCTTCTTCCTCTCTCAACTCCACATTCTGTTCTCCAATGTGGAGCCAAAAAAGAACTGCAGTTAACACCAACTCCCTGCTCTGATCAGTTGTTGCTTTTTTTTTTTTTTTTTGAGAGGGAGTTTCGCTCTTGTCTCCCAGGCTGGAGTGCAATGGGGTGATCTCGGCTCACTGCAACCTCCGCCTTCCAGGTTCAAGCAATTCTCCTGCCTCAGTCTCCCAAGTAGCTGGGATTACAGGCACCTGCCACCATGTGCCCAGCTAATTTGTGTATTTTTGGTAGAGACGGGGTTTCCCCATGTTGGCCAGCCTGGTCTCAAACTCCTGACCTCAGGTGATCCACCCGCCTCAGCCTCCTAAAGTGCTGGGATTACAGGTGTGAGCCACCGCACCCGGCCATGATCAGTTTTACCTCTAAGGATTTTGCCTTCTGGCACAAAATCCAGGGTTAACCTTCCAAGCGTATTTACGTATATTCACTGAAATGGGAATACCTCCATACAACGTGTCATGGATTTAGGACTTTGGCTTTAAGGTTTCTTCAAGATTCTCAGATCAAATGTCTGAAAAAACACCACTTAAAAAGCTCCAGGGCCAGATGTGGTGGCTCACGTCTATAAGCTCAGCACTTTGGGAGGCCAAGGCAGGAGGACCGCTTGAGCCCAGAAGTTTGAGACCAGCCTGGAAAACATGACGAAACACTGCCTCTACAAAAACAAACAAACAAAAAACACTACAAAATTTAACCAGGCATGATACTGCACGTCTGTGGTTCCAGCAACTCAGGAGGCTAAACCAGGGAAGTTGAGGCTGCAGTGGGCAGAGATCACGCAACTGCAATCCAGCCTGGGCAACAGAGAACTTGTCTCAAAAAGTTTTAAAAATTAAAGTAAATTTAAGAGTCCTAGGACACCACAAGCTAGAGAACATGTGAACAGGAGTCAGGACCAGTGAGGAAATGAAACACTCTCTACTTTCTTTGTTTTTTGGTTTTTTTTTTTTTTTTTGAGACAGTTTCGCTTTTGTTGCTTGGACTGGAGTGCAATGGCACGATCTCAGCTCACTGCAACTTCCATCTTCTGGGTTCAAGCAATTCTCCTGCCTCAGCCTCCCGAATAGCCGGGATTACAGGCATGCAGCACCATGCCCAGCTAATTTTGTATTTTTAGTAGAGATAGGGTTTCTCCATGTTGGTCAGGCTGGTCTCGAACTTCTGACCTCAGGTGATCCACCCGCCTCTGCCCTCCAAACTGCTGGGATTACCAGGAGTGTGCCACCGTGCCCAGCAACACCCTCCACTTTCTTGTCTGGGTTCTCTGATAGGATCTAATAAGCTCAGGCCCCCTTGAACGCTTGTGTCCATGGAGCCAGGTGACCTTGTACTGTTGTCTGTGTTAGGGACAAGCTGCCTCAGAAAACCCCTCCACGCAAACTGACCGCCCCCCAACTCTGATTGCTCTACAGCTGCATTTCTGAACTCCTACCTGGGTGCTACAATTAAGCAAAGGCTGATTACAGTCATCTGGGCAGCTTGGGGGAGGACAGGGAAAACAAATGTTATCCATAATTGCAAATTCCTGTTTGACACATACCTGCAAAATCCTGTTTTTGTCAAAAATGCCACCACAGAAGTCATAGGATGACGTATTATAAGTCTGTCACAAGCTAACCAACTATCTCTGTGCCTGTTACAAGCTGATAGATTATCTCAGTCCTGAAACTCCCTTATGCCCCACTCGCCCCGTTTAAACCCCTCGTTTTGTAAGCTTGGGGCTGCCTCCTCTGACTGTTACGAGGCAGCCCGGCAGGTTAGTAAAACTTGCTTGCCTGACTTTAGGTCTATTCTCCTTTCTCTTGACTAATCCTACAGTTTGACTTGCGTGTCTCAATACAATATGTCAGCTCTACCACCTATGTGACCTACAAGGATTCCATCTCAAAGGGCCCCAACGTCCTCCCCTCTCTGTTCTTTCTTTGACCTTTGGGAAACTTTGAAAGCCTAGACTTTGACCCAGTCCCTTTCTTCGAAATTCTCCAAATTTCTAGTGTCCTCACAATGATTTCACGGCCCCCAGTCTCCTTGCTTTTCTAGGAGCTCCGCCTCACACCCCGTTCCCTACAAGCGCCTATGGACCCGAGGTTCCATCCTCCCGGCCCCGTCCATCTCCAGGCATTGCCCGCGCCCTTCCCTGTGTCTGTCGCTCTCCCCACTGAATCCCACGGGTGTCTGAAAACAGGAACCCTTCTGTGAGCGTCTTAGTATTCCGACTGCGGGTCCGGGCTGTAGAGCCATGAGCAGGTGCCGCTCCCTAGCTGCTTTAGGACTTGTGTGACTGCAGGTGCCCGAGGGCACGAAAGGCGCCACAATTACCTGAACCGGGAACCTCGGCGCAGCCTCCGCCATGGAACCACGTGAGGTAAGGTAGGTTGGGAGCGGCGGGCGCCGTTAAGGAGCTGCAGAGTTATGTCTGTGCAGCAAGAACGACTCTCGACCTTCCAAGGCTTCTCAAATCCGACAAACAAAACTAACGCCAATCGAAATGGCCGCTACTGGAGAGCGCCGGAAGTCCCACCTTTTCATCACGAGCGCACACTGAAACGCCTTCAATCTGAGCCCTAACTGGCTCTGCCACGCTGTCGTTTGGCGCAGAGCTTTCTGGGTAATATAGTTTCCCAGGTTCTGAGGCGGTAAAGAGAGCGACTCCAAGGGGCGCTTCCGCAGGAAAAGCCCAGCTCCACCTTTCAGGCTCTCAGGAGCGCCCGTCTATAATCCCGAATTTTGGGAGGCTGAGGTGGCAGGACCGCTTGAGCCCAGAAGTCAAGGATGCACTGACCTATGATTGCGCCGCTGCACTCCAGCCTGGGAGACAAACCCTGTCTCAAAAGAAAAAACAAATTAACCATTTGTGAAAGAAGATTCAAGAAAATAATAAAAACAAATCAGTATTTGCTAATGGTGTCTCCTGGAAACCCTTTTCCACGCATTAAAAAGCTGTTCTGGCCCAGGAACAGTGGCTCACGCCTGTAATCCCAGCACTCTGAGAGGCTGAGGCGATTCACTTGAGGCCAGGAGTTCAAGAACACCCTGGCCAACACAGGTAAATCCCGTTGTCAGGCCTCCATGTGCAAGCCTAGACCCAGGAAGTCTGAAGTCCTGCCTGCCTCCGCTGATCACCACCCCGCAACTCCTGCCTGCGTTCGCCATTATCCCTGAACGCCCAGCAGAGCTTTCCCCGGACATTAAGCTTCTAACCCCACATTGCCAACTTAACTGTTATTATGATAATATGAATACTCCACACCCCACCCTGCCATCTTAACTGTTCTTGCTCTGTGAATATCCCTTCGCCCCACCCTATCATCTTAACTACTCTTACGCCTTACCCCACCCAGCACTAAAACTGAACTTATGGTAATGTATACTCCTTACTGTAAGGCCGATAGCCTCGCCGGGAGCAGGATGGACAATACCCACCCCCTCCGCACCTGATAACACTGTTATCAGGAGGCCGGATGTCCTACTCAGCGCCTGCCTCCTCCATGCGGGCTCCCCACACCCACTCCTGCATTCCACCCCCAGCCCCACACTCAGCACTAAATCATGCTCTCAGCCCAAAATTCAAAAATCCCGCCGAGAGCCTGACCGATGGCAGCTCGCCAAGTCCGGGTCCAGTCTCT